>CAXIUP010000064.1:2636063-2641063 GCA_964035015.1 Corallium rubrum | reverse complement strand
TTAGCTACACTCAACACACAGCACAGCAACCACACAGGAATAGGCAACGCAACATCACTTGGTTCAACCCACCTTTTAGCAAGAGTGTAAGCACAAACATAGGACGTAATTTCCTAAACCTAATTGACAAGCACTTCCCACCACACCACAAGCTCCATAAGATTTTTAACAGAAACACAGTCAAAGTAAGTTACAGCTGCATGAACAATGTTAAGTCAATAATCACTAAACACAATGCACACATATCTAGGAATAACATGCCACAGGATAAGGACACTAGCAGTTGCAATTGTAAGAAAAACACGAATTGTCCACTTAGAAAACAATGCATGACTAGGGACATAGTATACTACGGTGGCCCAGAAAGTCAACAGAGATTTGCATTTGTTTAACATAAATATGTTTATACCGACTGAAATATACTTAAATTGAGAACAAAAAATGCATATTTTTTTTATTTTAGCAGTAATGTATTTTTTTTATTTCGATATGAATGCAATTTTTTTTTTGTTTTGATACAAATGCAAATTTATTTTTTAATTCCGATACAAATGCAAATTTATTTTTTAATTACGATACGAATGCAATTTTTTTTATTTCAATACAAATGCAAATTTTTTTATTTCGATACAAATGCAAATTTCTTTATTTCAATACAAATGCAATTTTTGTTTTATTTTGATATAAATGCAAATTTATTTTTTAATTC
Organism: Corallium rubrum; assembly: GCA_964035015.1. Taxonomy (NCBI): domain Eukaryota; kingdom Metazoa; phylum Cnidaria; class Anthozoa; order Scleralcyonacea; family Coralliidae; genus Corallium; species Corallium rubrum. The sequence continues at coordinate 2,640,354 of CAXIUP010000064.1, read as the reverse complement.
CGATACGAATGCAAATTTTTTTATTTCAATACAAATGCAAATTTTTTTATTTCAATACAAATGCAAATTTTTAAATTTTTTTCTTGCCCCAGTCCCTTTCTGTAATTATCATGGCGCACTCGCGTATACCGCATTTCAAAGTAGCCATTTTGGATTTTTAGTGAGCTCTTTTTATATCCAAGCCTTTATCAAACCAACAAAATGAACTGTGTGAACTGCAATGCGGAACTTGAAGGTGGTGATCGGTTTTGTAGTGTATGTGGAGGACGGGTCGACAACGGCGATGAGGAAATGGAGCTAATAGAACAGTATTTTCATAGAGGATTCGAGTACCAGACAATCTTATCTTTCTTGCAAAAATATCACGGAATTAGCATGTCTTTAAGCACACTAAAATCCAGATTAAAACAACAAGGACTAAAGAGAGTGAATCCGAACTATGATATTCAAGTTGTCCGGGAAACAATACGTAAAGAACTAGATGGACCTGGCTGCTCAGGGGGATACAGAGCAATGTGGCATGCATTGCGTTTGGAAGGAATACAAGTCCCTAGACGTATAGTAGCACAGCTTTTGAAAGAACTCGACCCTGAAGGCTGTCAGTTACGGAGAGCAAGGCGCCTACGTCGCAGAAGTTACCACAGTCCAGGGCCAAATCATGTGTGGCACGTAGACGGCTATGATAAACTTAAGCCATATGGACTACCCATACACGGATGCATCGATGGCTGGAGTCGAAAAATAATGTGGCTTCAAGTATCACGTACAAATAATTCGCCGCATGTACCAGCTACCTTGTTCCTTGATTGTGTTAGGAACTTTGGAGGATGCCCCATAAAGCTACGGACGGATTGTGGTACCGAAAATGGGGTAATGGCAGCTATGCAGTGTTATATGAGAGATAGTGTAGATGCCCACAAGTATGGAACATCTCCTGCGAATCAGCGAATTGAAGCGTGGTGGTCTTATCTACGAAAAAGCAGGACTAACTGGTGGATGAATTTTTTCAAAGATTTGGTAGATCGGGAAGTGTTCACTCCAGGCAATATACTGCATGCTGAATGCCTTTGGTTTTGTTTTGCTGGTATTTTACAAAATGATTTAGACAAAGTAAAACACCACTGGAATAGTCATTATATTCGAGCCTCTAGATATGACACCATCAAAGGTAGACCAGATGAGCTATATTTTCTTCCAGAACGCCATGGTGGTGTAGATAACCTTATTCAGGCTATTTCTTCTGAGCAGTTGGAATATTTATCAGAAAATCTGATATTCAACGAAGTGGAAAATGACTATCAAGAATACTTTGATTACTTAATTCTCAACAGTGAATTACAAATGCCTGTTGATTGGAGGGATGCATTAGACCTATATAATGCTATTATTCACATTGCTCAACATGGTAACTAATATGAATTATTATGTACTGCACAGTAATAAAGTAATTAACAGCATGCAAAGTGTGTATGTATTGGTTTCCAGGTTCCTTGAGTTCAAGGTGGGTCTGCACCTGGAACCACCGTGATTGTACCAGACACTTCACTCACACCCACCTTTCCCCTGATGTTAGAGGAGATGCAAGGTTCCAGCAGTACTGTGCAGCATAGATTATCGTACAGGCATAGACTGTTTAATTTATGTACTGATCAATTTGAAACTTCATCATCACCCCCCCCCCCCTGGGCATACCCTGGGAATTTGAATTTATTAGAATTTGGTTGTTCAAACCTCACCTCCCTGGGTGAAAAATGTGTTCAAATGCTCTACTGTAACGACAAATGAAAAGGGCAAATGCCCAACCCCAGAGTCAAATATGGCAAAATTCTAACTGGTAATATACTTTGTACTTAAATAAGTAATAGTTTAACACTTTAATGTTTTTCTTTGAGTAATTTGATTTTTATGTTTTCCACCACCATATGGTCAGCCACCAGTAATTCTGCTATATTATAAGTACCCATAATACCAATAATAATATCCAATTCTCTCCTGGCATTACCACCTTATTATATATACAGAACCCATGATCAAGCTCTCAGCAACACCCTCCATGGCTCAGTGGTCAGAGCATTGCACTAGAATCGCAAGGTCGTGGGTTCAATTCCTGCTGGAAGGCCTGTGTAGTTGCATTTTTCGCAACTGGTCCCAGTTTGGTCTTAAAATGTATATATTCTACACTCGAATTTTCCTTCACCCAAAATCCTTAGAACATGCTATTAAAGTAATTCTGCTACCCTACTATACACCCCTAATATACACCCCATTTTAGTTTTTCAAGCAATTAAAGTATTCAAAAAATATCCAGCATTTGTCTGGACAATCTGTCTGATTTTTTTTTTTTTCAACTATCCAGTAAATCCACTGAGGTAAAAAGAATAAAAAACACAATCCGTGCACCCATAGGATATGTACTTTAAAGGGTTAAAAAACCCCACCATAATTACAGTTATAGAAATGTTTTAAACATGCTGTCCTGGTAAGCACCTATGTACTTCATACTTATTTTATGTGTGCATTAATAATGGTATCTGGGAGTGAGTGAAATACAGTATATTATATTGTTTGTTTCTGTCACTTTAGACCCCTTGTTCCCATAGCCACTAACCTAATAGCATGAAAATGCCATAACTCAACAACGAACAATAACTACTATCAATTGAAATGTTTATAGTAGTCTGTGTGCAGGTAAACCACTACCAGCACATGTACAATAAAAGCAGCAAATTGGTGAAGGCTTGTTAATTATTAAAATTCACAGCAGCCCAAAACCAAGACAGTCCTTTAAAGCAGATATCATGAGTTCCTCCATGTCTTTCCCAGATTTAATATGAACTGGTAAAGTGAAGACAAGATCGCATGTTGATGTGGTTGGACGACAGCGACAACCTAAGGCACACCTATGGAGGAACTGGCACTTTAGTGGTTTTGGAAAACCAAGGGGTGGCACATTCCTGGCTCCGGTGCACCACTGCAGCAAATCTTGCACTGAAACATCAGGAATTCCTAAAACAGATGTTAAAACGTCACATGTTAACCCATTGTTCTCTAGGATAGCTGAAGGATCTTCCTTTGGTGAATAAAATCATCTGGTATTAGACATAGTAAAACAAATTCTGGCAATATATAGACCGTGTACAGTAAAATAATACCATAATGGGGCCAACTCAGGCAGGAATTAGTTAAAGTTATTTTAAAAGGAACAATGTTAATAAAAATATGGTGAAAATTACATACAATACGGTATGTACTGGTCCCAGAAAATTTGCCCCCCCCCCCCCAGCCAAATTTCCTCGGAAATTTGTCCCCCCAGGGGGAATTTGTCCCCCTAGTTCTAAATACTGACAGAAAGGTTTAGTAACTTGGTTTCAGAAGTAGCTTCTTGGTTTCTGAGCATACAGCATACGTTATAAGATAAAGTAAAGCGTGTTTTGGAGGAGGGGGCAAATTTCTGAAGGGGGGGGGGCATTTCCTAGGAAATTTGGCCTGGGGGGGACAAATTTTCAGGGGGGACAAAATTCAGAGGGGACAAATTCACAATGACAAGTAGGCTGCTGCTAGACCTTACCCATTAATAAAAAAAGAACATCTACAATGTATTATAAAAAGGTTCAACTTTAATTTTTAACAGGAAAATCCCTACTAACCTCCTGTCTCTAAGTTTTGAAGAAACTCACAAAATGTAGATATGTGTCTCCTTCCTGCTCTCTTAAAATCTGGCTTTCATGATATTCAGGTACAATTTGGTCAATAAGTTTATTAGCTGTAATAGCTATGTATTTACTGTGGGAAAAGATACACTTCCAATCTTCAGGATACTCTTTTATACTATTCAAGATACCATATATGGCAAGTCCTTCCTGCAGCTGTTGAAGTTGGGGAAGAACATCTCCTACCTGGTCCATGACACATATTGCCCTCGAGAAAACAAAAAAAAGTGGTACTGTATGTAACTGGACATGACTAAGAAACTTCCATACTCTACCAACATGCAAGGTGGATTGAGTGAAATTAGTCAAGTGATATGGTGAAGATGGTGCTGGACGAGGTGCTTTTGCCTTGGCTCACTTTAGCCTTGGCTCACTTTAGTCATTTTTTGAATGTACTACAATGTCAATTTAAGACATACTTTATTAGTTCCTTGATGGTGATTTTAGTTTCTCTGCATGGGACTCCTCTGTATCCTACTTTTTCTAGGATAGGGTAAACATCATCACTCAGCAGAATGTTGCCAATTTCTTCTTCTGATGCATTGTCAAGCTACAGAAATATTTAATAACTTAATTAGTAA
>CAXIUP010000064.1:2514963-2635863 GCA_964035015.1 Corallium rubrum | reverse complement strand
TTATCTTTATAATCTAAAATATCATATATTATTTCTAAATTTTATATTATTCAAATATTTTATTTTAACATATATAAACTATAATCATATAAAAAAAAAAAAACAAAACAAAAAAAAAAAAAAAAAAAAAAAAAAAAAAAAAAAAAAAAAAAAAAAAAAACAAAAAAAAAAAACAAAAAACAAAAACACAAACAAAAATATTTTTGTATATATTAAGTATATATATTACATATATAAATATAATCATTTTTTTTTTTTTTTGTTTTATATATATTTTTGTTTATTTATGTTATATATAATTTATTGTATTTTCAAAAAAAAAAAAAAAAAAAAACAAAAAAAAAAAAAAAAAAAAATATATAATATATATTATATTATATTTTATTATATTAATATATATATATTATATATATTTGTATTTTTTGTATTTATATAAGTATATTAAGTTATATAATATTATATATATATATATGAATATTATATATGTATATATATATATAAAAAAAAAAAAAAAAAAACAAAAAACACAACACAAAAAAACCAATAAAAAAAAAAACACACATATATATTTTATATATATATATTATATATATATTAAAATAAAAAAATAATTAATATTTTAATAAAAATATAATATATATATATATATATATATATAAATTATATATATATATATATATATGTTTGATTTTTTTTTTGTTAATAAAAAAGATATATATTTTGATATTATTAGATAATATTTATATATATAAATTTTCATATTGATATATATATAATATTTTTCAATTTTTATTCAGTATATATATATTATATAAACAAAAAAAAAAAAAACAAAAATATTTTTATATCGATTTTTTTATTATATATCGTATATATATATATCGTATATTTTTTCATTTTAAGTATATATAAATTTTTATATACATACAAAATTATATAATACAATATTTTACATTTTTTTTTTCAGATATATATAAACATATATATATAAACATATATATATATATATATATATATATATATATATATATATATATATATAAAAAAAAAAATAAAATATATATAAAAAAATATAAACAAATATAAAATAAATATAAAAACAAAAAAACATATATATATACCAAAATAAATAAAAAAACACCACAACCACAACATAATAACAATATAAACTAAAAAAATAACATATATACTATATATATATAAATTATATATATAAAGGAAATAAAAAAAAATAAGAGAAAATAAAAATATAAAAAAATATAAAAAAAAAAAAAAATATATATTTTATTGTATTTTTAATATTTTTTAAAAAAAAAAAAAAATTATTAAAAATTTAATTTTGATATTTATTATAAATTTGTTTTATATATGTATTATTTAATGTTTATATGATATATATGAAAAATATATAATGTAAAATATGTATTTTAAGTTATTTTTGATATATATTTATATATTGATATTATATTTGTATATATTATATGTTTTATTGATAAAATTATTGATTTTTTTGATTTTTATATGTAAAATTTAGAAAAATTATAGTTAAAAAAATGTTAATTTTAATTTTTTTAAATTATAATCATTAAATATTTCTTTTTTTCTTTTTTTTCTTTTTGTATATCATTTTGTTTTCTTTATTTATTTTTGTTTAAATTTTATGTTTCTATTTATTTTCTATTTAAGTTGTATGTATATTTATCACTCTGATGATGTTACGTGTAGTAACGAAACGTTAGTAAAATTTTTTCAAAATTATTTTGTGTTATGGTTTTGTTTAAAGCAGTATGCTGGGCAATAATATTTCTTACCAGAATTAGATTTCCGCCTGGTTCATCCATTGCGACAATGATATATACAATTTTTTAACTTTATATAAAAATTTCTAAATGCTAAACAAAATTATAAAAACTTTTTTTTATATAAAATATAAAAAATTTTCTTTTATAACATAATTTAACATATATTTTTCAAAAAATATCATAATATATATATTCATATTATTTAAAAATAAACTTTAAAAAATAATTATATAAAAAAAAAATGATATATTTTGTAAAAAATATAATATAAATTTTATATAAATATAAATATATAAAATATATAATAAATAATATTATAATACAAAATTTTAAAATATTTATATATATATAATAAATATAAAATATAAAAAATCTTATTATTTCTATATATATATATACATATTATATAACATATAATTATATACATATATTTTATCATATATATATTTTCTATAAATATACATATAAAAACATATATAAATTTATATATAATATATATAAAATATAAATAACAATTTTACATATTTTATAAAAAAATATATATATATATATATAAACAATAAAAATATATATATATGAACATATTTAAACAAAAAAAAAAAAAAAAAAAAACAAAAACCCAAAAATAAAAAAAAACACCCACCAAAAACCAACCACCCACACAAACAAAAAACAAAACCCAAACAAAAAAAAAAAAACCAAAAAAAAAAAACAAAAAACAACAAACAAAAAAACAAACCAACCACCACCCACAACCATTTTTTTTTTTTTTCTAAAATATACAATTTTTTTTTATTTTTTTATTTATTGTTATTATTGAAAAAAAAAAAATAAATTATATATTTTTTTTGTTATTATATTGTATAGATATATATATTTTTTGTTTGTTATATTTTTTGTTTGTATATATGATTTTTAGATATATTTTTATTTTATATATATTAAATATGATAATATTATATAGATATATATATTATAAACATATAATGATGATATATATATTATATCGATATATATTTCCAACACACACACACACAAACAAAAACAAACAAAAACACTAAAATTTATATACAATATATATACAGTATAAAAACTGAAAATATTTAAAAACAGATTTTTTTGTATATATATTCGTATATATAATTATCAATATATTAAGCATATCAGATTTTTTCTATCAATATATATATACATAAGATATATAAAACAGATTTTATATATCAGATATTATATATCATATAATATATAATATAAATCTATATTTTCATAAAAATAAAAGTTTTATATCAAAAAAACAAACACAAAAAGAAAAAAAACAACATAACAAAACTTTAATTTCTTTTAAATAAAAATTTTTTATTTTGAATTTTGAAAAAATTATTTTTTTTTTTATATTTAGTTACATGTAATAGAAAATATACAAATTAAAAAATTAAATTTAAGTTTTTGTTTTGTTTTTCAAAAAAAACAACCACAACAACTTAATTTATGAATACAGATTTTATAAGGTTCGTGATCTCATTACCAAACACAGTTGAAAAATGACCAACCTTCCAAAGAGTTCATTCTGTAATCCTGAACTACACAATTTAGAGCTTGATCGTGATTTTTGAAATGGTGTAAAAATTTTAAAAATAATTACCGAAAGATGTTTAAATAAAAAATCTGCGAAATACATTTTGAAAAGATTCAAAAATGAATAAAAATAACAGATTGCATTCACAATTTAATCAAGGCCAAACTAATTCGATGTATAATGGAATGCAAAAATTTTTAAATAATTTTAATTATATTCTTATATAAAAAAATGTTTTTATTAATTAAAAAAAAAATTTTTTTTTAAAAAATTTTGTTTTAATCCTATTAAATAAAATTAATATTTATGATTTTGTATAAAATTGTTTTTTTATTTACATATTTTTTCAAAAAATTCTTATATTATAATATTATTATAATATTTTAAAAAAAAAGAAATATTTTAAAAACTTTTATTTTTTTTTCAAAAATATATCATATTATATTTCTATAAATAAAAATATATATAATTTAAATAAAAAAAAAGTAAATATAAAAGTTATAAAAATTTTTTATCAAAAAGTTGTTCATCTAAATAAAAAGGATATTTGTGTAAGCAAATAAATAACAGCTATTTTCTGTCCTTTGATTTCACTATATATTTTACAATTTATATATTATATTATATAAAGAAAATATTTTATTTTTAATAATAAGTAGTGATACCCCCCCATATGGCGGCGGAAGTAATTAGTATGCAAACGGTGTGTAGCCCCTCATCTCATTAGTATTCATTTTATAGCGGCGCGTTACGTCACTAAGTTCTAACCCTAATATCATTATTTATGCTACCCTCTTAACCCTAACTTTCCCCCTAACCATAGTTGTTACTCAACCCCCCTGGTTTTACTACGTCACTCCCGACTTATTTTTATTACGTCATAACTGACTCGCGCTCTTCCGAAACCCCTAGCCCTAGATGTTACTCAACCCCCCTGGTATTCACTACGTCATTCCCGATTGGTCTCCGACTGATTTCCGAAGTTACGTAAAAGGCACTGGACTTATCTCTTTATAACTAATAGAAACCAACTTTCATTTAAACCCTTAACCCTACTTATAGCCAACACTTGTGGACACGTAGACGTACAGAGCATGCGTACAGTAAACTTTAACAAAATAGACGTTCTTTACAAGGAACTAAAAGAAATTGAGAGAGACACTTTATATTTTTTATCTGAAACCTTGTCTCGATGATATAGAGAGTTTTGGGCAGCCTAAGTGTCTGAATTGGCAGAGCTTCGTATAGACTCAGATTAATAGCATACATGAATATTATATCAGTTTGGAACTTAAACGGCCAAACAGTTCTTTACCCATTTATTTGGACATATGTGCCGAATTGTCGCTTATTTGGCTTTAGTTTATAAAGTAAACGATGCCTTGAATGAAGAAACCGTTCGGCAAGATGTTCGATAGACATTGAAACACTTTCTTCAGATAAACGGCTGACTCGGCTATTTTATTAACGTCGTCAAGCATCTTGTTAATGTTGCTACGGCTGATATTTGCATATTTATCCTGAGTGCACGTGCAGGAGACAAAAGAAAAACTCATTAGGGGCAATTAAGAGGATTAAGCGCTTAGGCAGGTCTAGGCGAGAAAGTCATTAGCGTGTACTTTTGCATAAGACAGAATTCACAACAATCGGTTTAAAATATTTATTTACACAAAAAAACTCTTGATTATTTAGTGATCTATCGGTAACACTAGCATATGGGCATACAGTACATCTTATAATCCGAAGGCATGGATCATGAGTCTTGAATTCTGTACCACAAACATTACATATCAGATTTCGAATAACGCATTTGTTAAAATATTTCCACAAACACTTAGGACACTCAATTACATGTGTAAAGTTAACAGGATTCTGACAACGTTCGCAATCAACAGGTTCGTCAATTATAGAATTTTCTGATTCTATTTCGGTGTAATCTTTATCGTGTTCGGAATCTTCTTCGGAGGAAGTTTTCTTCGTTTTCGCTCTCTGATTCTGTTTCTTCTTCTGCCTGCGCCAACATTGTCAGCACTCGAACATTTTCGATAAGGTTTTTGTCAATGTTAATGTCGGCGAGTCCTTTTACAAATACATTTAGACCAGCTGGTTCGGGAATTCCTGAGAAGTAAGGTGATACGCAGTATTCTACCAATTCGGCTATTTTTGTGTTTGGTATAGTTCTTCCTTGATACACAATTTCTCCTTTGGGATTCCATGTTAAGTTGACATAGGACGCGAGTAAACTATTCAGCAAAGAAGACGCTGTCGCTTCATCCACTCCATAGTCAAAGTGTGACAGTATTTCTTTAACACGAAAATCATTATGTAATCTTTCTCCCATCGTGTTCAGGGTTCGAATGAGGGTCTTTACAAAATATCGTTCTTTTATATTAGTTCTGCTAGTCCTTCTAAAACAGGACCAAGTAAGACATCAAGAAATCCTGCACCTTTTTGAATCAATATCTCCTTTTTTTTCTCATAAAACTACTTCGGGACTAGCCAAAGTTGATATGTCGTCGCTGTAAGGCTTAACGTCTTCAAGCAAAGCAGAGGATCTAAACCCCCAAACACCCCTGGGGTACCCCAATCACCCCATGGGTAACCCCCAATCACCCCCGGGGTACCCCCAAACGCCCCATGGGTAACCCCAATCACCCCCGGGTTCACCCCAAACACCCCTGGGGTAACCCCAAACACCCCTGGGGTACCCCAATCACCCCATGGGTAACCCCCAAACACCCCATGGGTAACCCCCAAACACCCCTGGGGTACCCCAATTACCCCATGGGTAACCCCCAAACACCCCTGGGGTACCCCCAAACACCCCTGGGGTACCCCAATCACCCCATGGGTAACCCCCAATCACCCCCGGGGTACCCCAAACGCCCCATGGGTAACCCCAATCACCCCCGGGGTACCCCCAAACGCCCCTGGGGTACCCCAATCACCCCTCGGGTAACCCCAATCACCCCCGGGGTACCCCCAAACGCCCCTGGGGTACCCCACCCCCTGGGGTACCCCAATCACCCCTGGGGTACCCCAATCCCCTCCTCTTCTCCTCCTCCTCCTCCTCCTTCTCCTCCTCCTCCTCTCCTCTCTCCTCCTCCTCCTCTCTCCTCCTCTCCTCTCTCCTCCTCCTCTCTCCTCCTCCTCCTCTTCTCCTCCTCCTCCTCCTCTTCTCCTCCTCCTCCTCCTCTCCTCCTCCTCCTCTCTCTCTCCTCCTCTCCTCTCCTCTCCTCTCCTCCTCCTTCTCTCTCCTCCTTCTCCTCCTCTTCTTCTTCTCCTCATCCTCCTCCTCCTCCTCTCCTTTCTCTCCTCCTCCTCCTCTTAAATGTGTATTTAGACACTGACTGTCAAAGGAAGGAAAAAGGGGTTTAACGAATACGAAAATGTATACATTTTTAGACCAAAACATGGAAACGAGACAAATATTAATTAGAGGCCCGCGCCGCTTGACTGCATGCATAAATTAACCTTGACAAACACACAGATTATAAAGTTTCCATGTTTTGGTCTAAAAATGTATACATTTTCGTATTCGTTAAACCCCCTTTTTCCTTCCTTTGACAGTCAGTGTCTAAATACACATTTTAAGAGGAGGAGGAGGAGGAGAAAGAGGAGAAAGAGGAGGAGGAGGATGAGGAGGAGGAGAAAGAGGAGGAGGAGGAGGAGGAGAAAGAGGAGGAGGAGAAAGAGAAGAAAGAGGAGGAGGAGGATGAGGAGGAGGAGAAAGAGGAGGAGGAGGAGGAGGAGAAAGGAGGAGGAGGAGGAGGAGAGGAAGAGGAGGAGAAAGAGGAGGAGGAGGAGGAGGAGGAGGAAGAGGAGGAGGAGGAGGAGGAGGAAGAGGAGGAGGAGGAGGAGAAGAGGAGGAGGAGGAGGAGGAGAAAGAGGAGGAGGAGGAGGAGGAGGAGAAAGAGGAGGAGGAAGAGAAAGAGGAGGAGGAGGAGGAGGAGGAGAAAGAGGAGGAGGAGGAGGAGGAGGAGAAAGAGGAGGAGGAGGAGGAGAAAGAGGAGGGGATTGGGGTACCCCAGGGGTGATTGGGGTACCCCAGGGGTGATTGGGGTACCCCAGGGGCGTTTGGGGGTACCCCGGGGGTGATTGGGGTTACCCGAGGGGTGATTGGGGTACCCCAGGGGGGTTTGGGGGTACCCCGGGGGTGTTTGGGGTTACCCATGGGGCGTTTGGGGGTACCCCGGGGGTGATTGGGGGTTACCCATGGGGTGATTGGGGTACCCCAGGGGTGTTTGGGGGTACCCCAGGGGTGTTTGGGGGTACCCCAGGGGTGTTTGGGGGTTACCCATGGGGTAATTGGGGTACCCCAGGGGTGTTTGGGGGTTACCCATGGGGTGTTTGGGGGTTACCCATGGGGTGATTGGGGTACCCCAGGGGTGTTTGGGGTTACCCCAGGGGTGTTTGGGGTTAACCCGGGGGTGATTGGGGTTACCCATGGGGCGTTTGGGGGTACCCCGGGGTGATTGGGGGTTACCCATGGGGTGATTGGGGTACCCCAGGGGTGTTTGGGGGTTTAGATCCTCTGCTTTGCTTGAAGACGTTAAGCCTTACAGCGACGACATATCAACTTTGGCTAGTCCCCGAAGTAGTTTTATGAGAAAAAAGGAGATATTGATTCAAAAAGGTGCAGGATTTCTTGATGTCTTACTTGGTCCTGTTTTAGAAGGACTAGCAGAACTAATATAAAAGAACGATATTTTGTAAAGACCCTCATTCGAACCCTGAACACGATGGGAGAAAGATTACATAATGATTTTCGTGTTAAAGAAATACTGTCACACTTTGACTACGGAGTGGATGAAGCGACAGCGTCTTCTTTGCTGAATAGTTTACTCGCGTCCTATGTCAACTTAACATGGAATCCCAAAGGAGAAATTGTGTATCAAGGAAGAACTATACCAAACACAAAAATAGCCGAATTGGTAGAATACTGCGTATCACCTTACTTCTCAGGAATTCCCGAACCAGCTGGTCTAAATGTATTTGTAAAAGGACTCGCCGACATTAACATTGACAAAAACCTTATCGAAAATGTTCGAGTGCTGACAATGTTGGCGCAGGCAGAAGAAGAAACAGAATCAGAGAGCGAAAACGAAGAAACTTCCTCCGAAGAAGATTCCGAACACGATAAAGATTACACCGAAATAGAATCAGAAAATTCTATAATTGACGAACCTGTTGATTGCGAACGTTGTCAGAATCCTGTTAACTTTACACATGTAATTGAGTGTCCTAAGTGTTTGTGGAAATATTTTAACAAATGCGTTATTCGAAATCTGATATGTAATGTTTGTGGTACAGAATTCAAGACTCATGATCCATGCCTTCGGATTATAAGATGTACTGTATGCCCATATGCTAGTGTTACCGATAGATCACTAAATAATCAAGAGTTTTTTGTGTAAATAAATATTTTAAACCGATTGTTGTGAATTCTGTCTTATGCAAAAGTACACGCTAATGACTTTCTCGCCTAGACCTGCCTAAGCGCTTAATCCTCTTAATTGCCCCTAATGAGTTTTTCTTTTGTCTCCTGCACGTGCACTCAGGATAAATATGCAAATATCAGCCGTAGCAACATTAACAAGATGCTTGACGACGTTAATAAAATAGCCGAGTCAGCCGTTTATCTGAACAAAGTGTTTCAATGTCTATCGAACATCTTGCCGAACGGTTTCTTCATTCAAGGCATCGTTTACTTTATAAACTAAAGCCAAATAAGCGACAATTCGGCACATATGTCCAAGTAAATGGGTAAAGAACTGTTTGGCCGTTTAAGTTCCAAACTGCTATAATATTCATGTATGCTATTAATCTGAGTCTATACGAGCTCTGCCAATTCAGACACTTTAGGCTGCTCAAAACTCTCTATACTCATCGAGACAAGGTTTCAGATAAAAAATATAAAGTGCCTCTATCAATTTCTCTTTAGTTCCTTGTAAAGAACGTCTATTTTGTTAAAGTTTATTGTACGCATGCTCTGTACGTCTACGTGTCCCACAAGTGTTGGCTATATGTAGGGTTAAGGGTTTAAATGAAAGTTGGTTTCTATTAGTTATAAAGAGATAAGTCCAGTGCCTTTTACGTAACTTCGGAAATCAGTCGGAGACCAATCGGGAATGACGTAGTGAATACCAGGGGGGTTGAGTAACATCTAAAGTTAGGGGGGGAAAGTTACGGTTACTACGTCCCAAAGGAGTCTGAGAATGAATAAATAATAAGTCGGATGACGTAGTAAAACCAGGGGGGTTGAGTAACAACTATGGTTTAGGGGGGAAAGTTAGGGTTAAGAGGGTAGCATAAATAATGATATTAGGGTTAGGGCTTGCTGACGTAACGCGCCGCTATAAAATGAATACTAATGAGATGAGGGGCTACACACCGTTTGCATACTAATTACTTCCGCCGCCCGATGGGGGGGTATCACTACTTATATATATATATGATATATATATATATATATATATATATTTATAATATATAGGCCTATATATATCATATATATATATCATATATATCATATATATCATATATATCATATATATCATATATATCATATATATCATATATATCATATATATATATATATATGATATATATATATGATATATATATATATGATATATATATATGATATATATATATGATATATATATATATATATATATATATATATATATATATATATATATATATATATATATATATATATATATATATATATATATATATATATATATATATATATATATATATATATATATATATATATATATATATATATATATATATATATATTATATATGTATATATATATATATGAGTCAGTACGCAGCTATCCGAACGACGTATCTGATTGGTTCAGGCAAATTCTCATTGTTTTAATTTTCATTTCAATACAGATCATGGGAATGAATTATTCATAGAAAATTAGGCAGTGTCGTCGTCACGGACACGATGGTTGTCAGAGTTGCCAGGGTCGTTAGAGTAGCCAGAGTCGTTAGAGTCGTCAGGGTCGTTAGAGTCGTCATGGCGTTAGAGTCGTCAGGGTCGCCAAGGTCGTTAGAGTCGTCAGGGTCGCCAAGGTCGTTAGAGTCGTCAGGATCGTTAGAGTCGTCAGGGTCGTCAGAGTCGTCAGGGTCGTCAGAGTCGTCAGAGTCGTCAGGGTCGTCAGGGTCGTCAGGGTCGTCAGAGTCGTCAGAGTCGTCAGGGTCGTCAGAGTCGCCAGGGTCGTCAGGGTCGTCAGGGTCGTCAGGGTCGTCAGGGTCGTCAGGGTCGCCAGGGTCGTCAGAGTCGTTAGAGTCGTCAGGGTCGTCAGAGTCGTCAAGGTCGTGAGAGTCGTCAGGGTCGTCAGGGTCGTTAGGGTCGTCAGAGTCGTCAGAGTCGTCAGGGTCGTCACAGTCGTCAGGGTCGTCAGAGTCGTCAGAGTCGTCAGAGTCGTCAGGGTCGTCAGGGTCGTCAGAGTCGCCAGGGTCGTCAGGGTCGTCAGAGTCGCCAGGGTTGTTTATTATTTCCCATAATAGAAAGTTAGAACTCGAAAGAGGGTCTCGCTCGCCGTGTATTTCTGTCGTTAGGTTGGCTAAGATGACGTGGATTTGGTTTATCAATTATATGCCGTAAACCGAGTTATCACACAAGTTTAGCCTTCTTTTGGTTCATGACCAGTGTAAGAGACACAGCTGACGTCATCAAGAGCGTACCTTATCACTTGGATGTGTGTATATATATATATATATATATATATATATATATATATATATGCATGCATATATGTATGCATTTATATATATGTATATATATATATATATATATAAATGCATACATACATACATATATATATATATATATATATATATATATATATATATATATATATATAGATCGCTAGATCGCTGGATCTCTAGATCGCTGGATCTTTAGATCTGTGGATCGCTAGATCTCTGGATCGCTGGATCTTTAGATCTGTGGATCTCTGGAAGGGCGTGACCGCGTGAGGAGAGTGAGGAGAGGACTTAGTAACGACTATTATTATCCAACATGGCGTTCTTGAATGTTGCGATAAAGACAGCTTGTACGATATCTATTTTATTAAACCTTATACTCGCTGTTCCGACGACTGGGGAAGAACGTGGTATTTCTCAAATCTCAAAGAGGTTTATTCGACATGTATTGTCGTGTTTGAACAAATCTCCCGACGTTGTGCATTTCATGTCTCCTGTCGTTTTAAGCTACGAGAGTTTTACTTTTGGCCGGACTGACAATCCCATTGGTGGAGTATTTTACCTAGAACCTCAGGGATTATTGGTTGAAGATTTGATAATTTGGGATCCTATGCTGCTTTTTCCTCGTTTGCCTTTAAATTGTCCAACTTGTTCTACGTCAGAACGTCTCAAAGCGACAAATAGGTGGAAGGACGGAGAAAAGCAGCATGATTTACCAAGAAAGATTTATGGCCTAAAAAACGACGTGCTTGTTGTTAGCAGAGTATATTCTTGTCGTTATAGACATCAGATAATAGCTCATGACCCTGATATTTTGTCACAGCTGAAAGGTTTGCTTACTCCAGGTTTTATACTCTTTCATAAAGGAGGTATAACAATAGAGCTTTATGACTTTATTAATACACATATGCAAACCGGATTATCAACTTCAGAAATACAGGTCCTTTGGTACCAGACACTGTTCACGGCATATGTGAGGAAGAGAGAAATATACCAGGAACGACTAAGAATGCATTTTGCCATTTCTGGTGATAACAATAATTTGAAGCAATCAGTTACTTTCCCTCCATTCAATCACAAACACAATAGACCTGGTGCGAAGATAATCACAGCTTGCATTATAAAGGATTATTTTGAAAATGAAATTTTGTATAGTCGAAGAATGTGTCAGATGACAGCAAGAAAATGGTTAAGTTGTGATCATACTTTTAAAGTGGCAGCCAACGTTGGATTTTGGTGGAATAAGTCCTGGATCAAAGTGTATGATACCCTCTTTCTTATCATGAATGAAAATGGTGTTGTTCTAACATGGCAATTGTGCAAAGGAACTGCATTTGATGCTGTTGAACACCTTGTGCAAGAGTTGAAAGAGAGATTGGATAGTCATCAAGAAACAGTTCAGTTTATTTTTTTGGACAATTGCTGCCACTGGAGTAAGAAATTACGGCATATATTTCCCTCTGTACAAGTTAAACTTGACACTTTTCATGCAATACAAAGAATTGTTAAAAAAATTCCGAAGAGAGGTAAGAAAGAATCTGTTCTAAAACAAATGTGGCAAAATATGAGGAATGATTTACGGCTCATAAGGAGTCCTGAAGACAGAGGACGAGTAAGAACAATGGATACACCCTCACCTGAAATTATTATAAAGAATATTGATATGTTTATGAAACAATGGAGCTGTGTTAAAGTTGATAATGTGCTTGTCCTCCCTGTTGCTGCTGTTAAAAAGATAGAAAATTTACGGAAACATATCGTTAAAGGATGCCTATCTAATATTCCACCATCTGGAGGTACCCACCGTAATGAAGTGTTGCATAAAACCCTCAACAAGTCTATTGCAAATTCACGAATTGGCATTCAGCTAGCTGTGGCACTTCTTGGCACATTTTTTTACCGATGGAATGAGCAACGCCTGTCCAAAGAATGTAGTGAGAAAAAAATGCCTGTGATTAAACCTATTGGGTTCTATGGAGATGTTAATGACAACAATAGAGATGGGACATTCCATAACTTTGGGACAGAACCTGGGAATTCCCTACATGATTTCAACAATCTTGCACTTGAAACAACTGACAACACAACGCTGAAGAAATTTGCCGATACTCTTACCACAACTATTAATTTGCCTGAAAATGAAAGCTCGTCTGGTGAAACTGACTCTAGCTATGATAGTGAAGGTGATGAAAGTACAAAAAAGTCAGGAGTTCCAGTACTTAAGAAAGATAGCATCGAAAAAATCATTCAACAAACATCAGATATGGTTGGTATATACAATAATTTGCATGAAGCTCAACCTGAAAGTTTGTTTAATCCACACCATGGTATTTACTTCAAAAATGCTTTACATCTACTGCATCAATCAAGAAACTCTAGTGATCAGTTACTACATTTGAATTCAGTACTTTCCACACATGGCCTAAAAAAGATTAGCGTACCAGCAGATGGAAATTGCTTCTTCACTTCAATAGCAGTTAGTATTCAACAACAAATTTTAAACAATACTGTAACACCAGCGGCTATAGAACACTTGGAAAACCTTGGTCTCTTAAAGTTACCTATTCCAGAAATGTCAGCAACACTAAGGACGTTAGTTGTACAAGAGTGGTTATTACACCCTGAAGAATATTCTCCTTTTGTCTTGAATGATGAAACTACCTTTACTGAACAAGCAAATGCCTTTCTGCAAGATGGGCATTTTTCATCTTCCCTTGGTGACTGTATGCCCTTGGCAACAGCAAATCTATTAGCCATCCCAATAATTATATATTCTGGCATGGAGTATCTTCCAGCTGTTCCATTAATTCCTCAAGGGAGAACACTTAGCACAGAATCACTAAAACTAGCATATGACCCATCATTCTGTGGTCATTAATGATGCAGTAACTATTGTTCAATCAAAGGATGCAGCTGATTTACATGTATCTGCAGACACTGGTAGTACAACTTCTGAGAATTCAGTTACTTGTAGATGTGGACAAGGAGCGAAAAAGAAGAAGAAAACCTTTCTTTCCTGTCATGAATTTAAAAGTGGATGTCCTTGTTTCCAGAAGGCTTGTGGCTGCAGTGACAGTTGCAATTGTTTGAATTGCAACAATCCATTTGGCAAAAGAAGTCCATTGACCAATACACCTGAGGCGACTGGAACTCGAAAAAGAAGAAAGCATGAAATGAGCACCAAGAATAGTTCTGGTAAGGTGTACTGGGACAAAACAGGAGGGAACCCTGGTATTAACCACTGGACTTTATTTGAAGAACTTATTTTATTACACATTCTCAATCTATTTTCATCAAAAGTGGTGTTGACACCAGATGATATTTTTATAGAATTTAACGAGGTTGTTAAAATCGTTCAAAAGACAGAATTTTCAAAGCACTTGACTTCTAAGACATTGCAGCAAATTCTTCAAAAAGTAAGTACACTCCAAAAAAGCAAGCGAGTATTTGACACATTAGTAGAAGAGCAAGAAAAGTTGAACTTACAGTAGAAGGGTAAACAAGACATACAGCATTTATTTGTACTGTATAAGCATTTTTACTCTGGCTTGTAACACAATACTTGATTATCAAGCATTATCAAGCATTGTAACATCAAGCTTGATTATCAAGCATTGTTACACAATACTTGATTATCAGCATTGTTACTTTACATGTAGGTTCACAGTCTGGATTTTAACAGTTTAGCTTGTGTCGGACAGATGTCAGACCCACTATAAAGTTTGTCAATACAAAAATTAATGAGAAGCAGTCTGAGTCTGAGTCTGCTAATATTATTTTCTTCTCGTACATAACCTTTTTGCAACCAAACATCAATATCATTGAACCCTGTTAACTCAGAACACACATGATCAGTCACTGCCATTGGGTATTTTAATAGGCTGTTAAAATCCATTAATAGAGACTGTTAAAATCCATACTGAAACTGAATTGGGTTAGAGTAGGTAATTAAACTGGTCAATTTCAAGACCCTGTTTAAGTCAGCCACAATTTAAGTCAAACTCGAGTTGAGCTAAAAAAATGTCATTTGTGAGCTCTACTTCAACCTGGTAATTTCTCTATTTACTAGTTCACTGTTAAAGCTGTTTATGAGATACTAAAAAAGTAAATTTAATTTGCAGTGCTGATCATAGTTCTGTACTGCATACTGTAGTTACAAGGAAATATAAGTTTGCTCACTGTCAGTTATCCTTGATGGTTTTCATTTTACTGCTGAACCATGGAATTGCTACAAAATTTACACAATTTTATCCTATGTGCAACTAAAATATTTGGTAGAATCTTCTTGTAAAACTTCCATTTTGGTTGGGCACAGAGACCCTAAGCTCACTATTATAAATACCTGTTTACATACAGTTTACAATAGTGGTCATATTCTACTGGAGACTGCTATTCAATTGATACAGTATTTTGGTTATGTACAGAAAAAAACTTGTGTAAATTTCATATAGATTCCATGGTTCAGCTGTGTGGAAACAATCAAGGATAACTGATGGTGAGCAATTTACCTGTACCTATATAGTACCAAATAAAGGTTCTGACTACCACATGTCATTTAGAAAGTAAGTTTATACTGAATCATAATAAATCTTGTAAGCAACACTTTTAGCATGGTTCAAGTTTGACTCAAGGTTTAGTTGACATTTTACAAAGTTGACATTTTAATAACTCATTGGCTTTCGTATGAATGTACATAATTATAAATAAGACTACTGGTTCTGTTATTGGTTTAGTTATTTTAAGTTGTTGCTTGTACTTCACTCTCTGACTTGTAAATTATAATAACTTGCTTGAGTAGTGCTAGTAAAAACAATTACAGATGATCAGCTCAATGAATAATTTTCATGTTTACCTGAAATGTACAATAGTGTGGAATGTGTGCATATTCAGTAGCAAAATCAATCATCTTATTTCTTGTAAAATTTGAAAAATTAATTATAAGTAATACTGTACCGTGACAGGAGGGAATTGAGTTAATGTCCCTGAAAGCCGAGAGAATTTGTGGAAGTCCCAATCCTCCTGAGCCTTGGGGGGGGGGGGGGGGCATTTAATCCACTAATTTCCCTCATGTCATGGTATTAGTTTGCAATATCATGATCACCGAGGTGATATAATATTTAACATAATGCATTTCTTTGTTGTGTAAAAAAGTATTGTTTGGGTGTTTGGTCATGCATGCTAATGTGGGGAAAATTAGAAATTTGTATTAAATTGCCCTGTTAGAGGGCAAAATTAGAAGTCTCCCTTGTTTGATGGAAAATTAGAGATTAAATTCCCTGTGAGAACAAAAGAAACTGAGGTGATCACGGTATTACTAAAATAATACCATGATGTTATGACCTTGTTTGTTTGTTTTCTTATCAGGAATTTAATCGTATTTATTCCTAAATCCTAACATCCAAACAATTATCTTTCATGCAAGAAAGAAATGCATTAAGTTTATTATGTTACCTCAGCAATCATGGTATTACAAACTAATACCATGACTTTTTGGGAAATTGGTGAATAGATAATTATATTCTTAAGCCTCAGGGGGATTTCTTGAAGTACCTCAGGCTTTGCCCTCAGGACTTCCACACAAATCCTCCCTCAGCTTTAGGGGACATTTAATTCCTAATTTTCCCCATGTCATCATATTGATTATAATAACTACATACAGCTGAATAACAATAAACTTGCAAATTACTGCAACTAAAACTTATAATATTGCAGACTTTGGTCTGTTGTTCAAATGTTGTCCTTAGTTTAGTAATTACTTCATCTAAGTTTATTCCTGTCCCTCCAAAAACTGGTTAAGTGCCTCTTTGTGTGGGTGGTCTTGAAGCAATGCCTCCTTTTGTGTGTCACTCAACTTTGGATCCTTTTTCAAAAAACATTGCCTACTCAGTTCTTCCGTCACCTGATATTTTGCGAGCTTGGTTGCATCAAGCACATTTGGTAGTGCTTTGTAAAAGGTCACTGACCTGTTTACCACTCTGACAGCTCCTAGGCCCTCTGATTGCAGATTTTCCATTATCTGTTTGACGGTATCTGGACGTGGCCTTCTTTTTGATGAGAAGCTGTTGTAGATCCTCTTTACAGTACAGAAAGGACCTGGAGAAACCAGAACAGATTTGGCAATATCCTCTTCAGATACACCAACCCGAGCAACAGTTGAGGGATTTTTGATGCTACAACACTAAAAAATATGACGTTTACACAATAATATAAATATGGGTATTAATTAAGGATGCATAACCAGGTGAAAATATATTCGGTGTAAAACAGATGGTTGATAAATTAATTTTTCAATTTAAGTGCCTTCAGAATTCAGTTGCTAGATACTCATAATTTGTTATAAGCTATTAAATAAGCACCCCCTCCTTTTCACCTACATTTGAATTTAAGTGACCCGTTATATATCCCAAGTGTGAAATAATCATTATGTGTGGTTTTCACTGTGACATCACAAAATTCTAAAATCTAAATTATTAAACCTATAAAGCTGATTGTTTTATATATTTTGTAGATCGTTATTACGAGTATTTCTGGAAAATTTTGAGTCGATACAACTATTCCTTTTTGAGTTACAGCATTTTGAATTATATTATTGCTGACATCAGCATAATTTTGAGATGTCGTTAAAAGTCACTTTGTATACGCAATTCAACATACAAAGCTTGGTTAAGCTTTAGAAGTGACGTCTAATTGCATCTGATGTACAATCTAAAGATTCTGGTTGAAACTACACTTTTTACGAGCATTTGTTTTTTGGCTGCCATATTTGTGTACCTAATTGGCATCTGCGAGGTACACAAATATGGAGGCCAAAAAACAAATGCTCATATAAAGTGTAGTTTAAACCAGAATCTTTAGATTGTATATCAAATGCAATTAGACGTCACTTCTAAAGCTTAACCAAGCTTTGTATGTTGAATTGTGTGTACAAAGTGACGTTTAACGACATTTGAAAATTACACTGATGTCAGCAATAATATAATTCAAAATGCTGTAACTCAAGAAGGAATAGTTGTATCGACTCAAAATTTTCCAGAAATACTCGTAATAACTATCTACAAAATATATAAAACAACCAGCTTTATAGGTTTAATAATTTAGATTTTAGAATTTTGTGACATCACAGTGAAAACCACCTATTCAATGAATCACAACAGTAAACCGGTAAACAGATGCTCAAAGGGGATAGGATATAGTATTTTTTTATTTCTATGGTTTAGTAGCCAGGTGGTGAAAAATGAGTCCTCTAGACCAATTAAAAATAAGATAACTTTTCCGCGTTGTTTCAACAACAGCCTTAACTGAAATGCTTTTTTAGGTGGGATAATTCAAGGGAACAGTGTTGTGTGTTACAATACATTTTAAACTTTTTACCACTCATGTAAATGAAAGAAGGCAATAGCTAAATGTAAGCATTCAAATATTAGGGTGACCCTTCTAAAAGGGTAACCATACATACCTTTATGTAAACAGAGCCTATTATATATAATTTACATATATAATTTTTGTGCAATTGATATCCCGTGGATATGCACTCACAGCAGTATTCTTTACAGATCGAGTTACAGATATTGTTAAAAAAACAAAAAAGCTTACCAGTTCTGAAATCCCCTTGCGTATGAAAGGTTTCGTTTAGAGCCAGGGCCATTTCCAATGTGTGCTCTGAAATCGTCCTTCTCGTCGGGCCAAGTTGTTGAGTTAATCCCTTTTGTAGCCGGTCGTAAAGAACATGCATCACCAAGGTCAGTTTTAGGCCATTCTTCACTTTCTTAGACGAACTTTCATCGTCCAATGATGTCGACGCTGATGGTTGATTTTCTTCTGCGGGGGTTTCTTTCTTCGAATAACGGAAGAACGCTTCTTTCGCGTCCGCAGACAGAGAATACTGGATGACCTCTTCGCCGTTATGTTCCGCGTACATCTGCTCGAAGACAGTATCGAATGACTTTAAGCTAAATTCTTCAAGCTCCGCCGACGCTCGTTCGATTTCTTCGAGCTCCAAATACCTTTTGGACTGGTAAAATACTAAAAATCTATCAGCCAATCCATTTCTGGCTTCGACGATTCTAGGCCACACATCCGCCAAGAATAAATTAGGCGTCGTGAAGGCCAATAACGACAAACGCGCAGAAGGAACTCCGTCTCTTTCTCCTTTGTTTCCTTTCACGCAATACCAATAATCGCCGTCATACAATTTACATAGTCTTTCCATGCTAA
Source organism: Corallium rubrum (assembly GCA_964035015.1). Lineage (NCBI taxonomy): Eukaryota > Metazoa > Cnidaria > Anthozoa > Scleralcyonacea > Coralliidae > Corallium > Corallium rubrum. Next base: position 2,616,538 of record CAXIUP010000064.1, on the reverse strand, counting down.
GGGAAGTATGAGAGCGTGTCTTGGTTGGATTTGACACGGTTTTAAGGAGCGGATACGCTTCATCGACGCAAAGCAGTGGCGTTACCTTCTTCGTCGCGTTGTAAAAATTAAATAAGCCATTGCACGTGGTGTCATCGACAAGAACGCTTGTTTTGGCCTTATCTTCCACATGGTTGACGATTGGGCGAACGGAACCGGTCATACAGGCCGGTGTTTTACCTGCTCCAGAAGGGGCAAGAGCTATTAGAAATAAATTGGCATATTCGTTAAAATTTTGAAACAATTTAACGGTGGTCTTGCCAAGCATGGCACTTGTTGAAGCCAACGCACTGCAAAGCAATAGTTCTGCAGTTGTTCCACGACTCTTTGCCAACGTCGACATCCATCTATACGTTGTGACTTCGGAGATTTCATCCCAGTTGATTTCGATTTTCGATAATTCGCTTTCTAAATCCGAAATACTTTTTACTTCGCTTTCGCACGTCATGTTTTTAACCTCGGCTTGCGGTGACCACGGTTCGGTGACAGAAAGACAAATAAAATGATCACGTGAACCTATTTGGTCCCAGACTCAGAAACTACCCGAGGCGCTCGACCAATCCAGAGATCTAGCGATCCAGAGATCTAAAGATCCAGCGATCCAGAGATCTAAAGATCCAGCGATCTAAAGATCTAGCGACCTAAAGATCTAGAGATCCAGCGATCCAGAGATCTAAAGATCCAGCGATCCAGAGATCTAAAGATCCAGCGATCTAAAGATCAATCAATCAATCAATCAATCAATAATCTTTATTTAAACACGGTATCACTTCATTAATACATGCTCTTCCAGTGAGCCGTGTACAATTTTTAAGAATAATTACAAATATATATATATAAAAAAAAAAAAAAAAAAAAATTACAAGCAATTACAAATATATAGAATACGTATGAATTATTTACAATCTTTTATAATAATACCTAATAACTATAATAACCTAACTACGATTTAAATATTTTTTAAAAGATCTCACATTGTCTTGACATCTTATATCTCTCGATAGACTATTCCAGAGAACCGCTCCCTGATAATGAAAGCTGTTTTTGCCAGCTTCAGTATATGGTCTTGGGACATAAACATTATACTCTGAGTTTCTCAAGTTATGAGAATGTACAGAAGTTATGTTCTCAAACATGTTAGTTAAATAACTTGGTGCCCTGTTAATCATTATTTTATACATCATCACAGCTAGTTGTTTCGATCTCCTTATTTCAAGATTATCCCATTTAAGCTCATCCAGCAACTCAGTAGATTGTCTGTTATAACTTGAAAAAGTAACTACTCTGGCAGCTCTGTTTTGTAACTTTTGAAGTGTATCGGAAAATCCTCTACCGCAACTTCCCCAAACTGCACTGCAGTAATCGAAATACGGCAGTACTAATGAATTATACATAGTAAGTAATAATTCAAATGGCACAAGTTGTCTGACCCGTTTTAATGCACCTATCCCCCCAGATATTTTCTTAGAGATTTTACAAATATGATCTTTCCAAGTTAAGGAGTCATCTATTTCAACCCCGAGATATTTATATCCTTTCTCTCTTTTTAAAAGTTGGTGGTTAACTTCAATTTGAAATTGATGTGTGAGGTGTCGTATTTTATGCTGACTTGCTATTATCATATATTTAGTTTTCACGACATTTAGACTTAGTTTGTTGGCTTGTAACCATGTATGTATTTCAGACATATCGTGATTCATTTGTTGCTCTAGTACATGCACATTATCACTAGCTATAGTAAGACTAGTGTCATCTGCATACATTCGTACTTTGGAAAATAGATCACAAGATGGTAAATCGTTAATATAAACTAAGAAGAGTAACGGACCAAGTATTGAACCTTGTGGAATTCCACAATTTATAGCACAGCTATCCGACAGGACACCGTTTGAAAATGTACTTTGCTTACGTTCTTTTAAATAGGAAGTAAACCAAACTAAACTTGATTGGCAGACACCATATAATTTTAGTTTATGTAACAAAATTTCATGGTCCATGGTGTCAAAAGCCTTTTTTAGGTCCAAAAAAATTATTCCATTTAAAAGGCCTCTATCTATATTTGAATACCAATCGTTTACGGCATCTAACAAAGCCGTCATAGTCGAATGTTGAGGTCTAAATCCAGATTGCGATTCTGTAAGTAAGTTGTGCCCTGTCAGATAACTGTACAATTGATCAAAAATAACTCTTTCAATCAGTTTGGTAACAACTGGTAAAACAGATATTGGTCTGTAGTTATTCGGATTGGCTTTATCTTCATCTTTATATATTGGTGTCACCTTGGCAATCTTCCAATTATCAGGGAAAATTCCAGTTCTGATTGAAAGATAGATAATAAAAGTCAAAGATGGCACAATTATGGGAGCCGCATCTTTCAACAATCGAGCAGAGATTCCATCAAGACCACATGCTTTGTTTAGTGGTAGAGCATTTATTAGTTCGTTTATTTTATCGTTTGATACCTGAGATATATTGAAAGAATGCTCAGTAGGGTTAATGTATTCTGTGAAATCTCTACTAGATAGTGGTATCTGAGAGGCTAATTTGGGTCCAATATCTGTAAAGTGTGAATTCAGTGCACCACTTATCTCTCGTGGTGATGTACAACTTTTATTATCATAATTAATATGATTAATAAAAGTTGATTTCGGGTTTTTACCTAGTATGTCATTAACCCCTCTCCACGCTTTCTTAATATTTTTACGATTCTCATTGAAGTACGAGTTGTAGTATCGTATTTTGGAAGATTTAATGTTTTCATTGACTTTGTTTCTAATGACTCTATAGTCTAGAAAAGCTTTCTCTGTTTTAAGTCGATTAGCTATTTTTTTAAGCCTGTCTCTTTCAAACATCAATTTCTTCAAATCTGAAGTCAACCATGGTGCTGGCTTATTTCGAACCTTTTTACGTTTTAAAGGAGCATGATAATTACAAACGGAGAGGAAACATTCCTTCCAGACTCCCCAGGCTGAGTTTGGATCATTTTGATTTCCAATATTTTCCCATGAAATTAACGCAAGGTCTTCTCTAAATTTACCACAATCAAAATTTTTGTATTGTCTTGATAATATTATTTTAGGACTGGATTTCAAAGATGGTAATTTTCTTATGGCATATATCAGGTTATGATCACTAATGGCTATATCTGAAGTTCCATAATGAGAAAATATTGTGGAATCATTAGTCAAAAATAGATCTATAGTGGTAGCCGTATTTTTTGTTGTACGTGTTGGTTGTTCAATGAGTTGCTTGTATTGATAAGTATTACATATTTCAAGTAATCGGCTTGTATTATGATCGACAGGAGTGGCACTAACATCACAGTTTAAATCTCCCAATATATTAATTTCAATATCTTGAGATTCCAGATTCTCTAAAAGGCATTCGAACGTATCCATAACACTCACTGGTGAATTCGGGGGTCTATACCATGTTGCAACAAGAAATGGTTTTGTTTTTGGTTTTTTAACCTTAATACAAAGCCATTCAAGGTTTAATTCCCTTAAGTTTAAAGTATTATCACAATCATAATTAATAGTATTTCTGATGTATAGTGCCACGCCTCCTCCATTTCTATTTCGATCGTTTCTTTCTAATACATAGCCGTTAATACACATTTCGTTATCATGGATAGTATCATCCAATCGTGTTTCGTTAACAGCTAAGATATCAATGGGTTTAGTGATCATATATGCCCGAAGTTGATCAATATATTTTGGGAGACTAGTTATATTAATAGCAGCCAATTTAAAACCTCTGGTTTTAGGAAGACCCAGCGTTAAAATGGGGGTTAAATTATTTTCGTATGACAATGAACTAGTTTCTGGATGTGCACTACAGGATGTGAATAGGGTTGGTTCTCTGGAGCAACGGCCTATCCAAGATCATTTAGAAGAATATGTAACTAAATTATTAATCATAATAGAAATACCTTTCTCATTCAAATGCAGTCCTTTTTCGTCCAGGTGATGCTTCGTGATATTGTCGTTACGTATTATTCCCCAGCCATTTTGGTTAGCGTATCTATTTACTAGTTTATTAATTTTCTTAACATTTTCATCTGGAATATTATCTGCCCTTGTTATTATTTCGGACAGTACAATTTCAGCGTCGGATTCATTTTCGATCATTCTGGCTAAGTCGACGATATTATCAGCTATTTCAACAGGACTTGAGCCTTTCAAATCATTTGTTCCAATATGCAAAATTACCCGTTCAGGTTTTCTTCTTAATGAAGGTTTCATATGGTCTCTCATGTCAGTGGTTGTCGCTCCAGAAAATGGTTTGACAACTACTCTATGGCCAACCTTTCTCCCCAATCTCCATCCTTGTATACGCCTGATCATTGAATCTCCCAGAATTACTGTTGTTGGTGTTGCGTTGTTAAAAGTACGCTTCGTTGTCTTCTCATCAGTTTGCCCCTTAACCTTTGCTCTAGCTGTTTCATCTTTCTTCGATCGCGATGTTGTCGTCTGATTTTTCTGATTTTTCTTCAATTTAGTCGTCTGGCTTTTCGATTTAGGAGGATTTTTGATCGATAGTTCATCCTTTGAACCTTCGACTTCGTCATCTAATACGGAAAATCGACTTCCAACTCCTAAACCATCCCTCAGATGCGGGGTACTCTTATCTCTTGCTTTAAATTCAGCATTCTTTATTGGATAGTCGTCTTTTTTAGACTTCACAACATTCCACTCATTTGCATCTTGTTGGAGTAAACGAATAGTTGTTATTAAGCTTGCCTTTTCTTCTTCGGCGTGCTTTACTTTAGAGTTTAAATCGGCCAGGATAAAACCAAGGTTGTCCAGTCTTTCGTTCAAAGCTTTGTTTTCATCCTTTAATAGCTGATTTTCTCTATAGAGTTTATCAAATTGTGGTTTGTTGATAGATGTCGAACTATTGTCATGTTTATTAACAAGGTCGTTTATAACTTTTGAATATTCAGTTCGGTGTTTTTCAAATTCGCATTTCAATGAGTACAATTGATTTTGAATAACATCAACTGTATTCTCCAGAGAATGCCTATTATTCAGAAACGAATGCATCCTCTCTATTTCACCTTCGTTTACAGATAAATTTAAGGAAGATTCGTCTTCTTTCGAGACATCAGTGACAGTGTTATCAAACGGAAATTTGACTGGAGATCCTACGGTTTCCTTTAACACGCAACATGATGTTTGATCTCGTGTTTGATCGACATTTACATCTACAGGATTTGAATGGGACAACTCATTAGTATTCAGGAGCGAAGGCGTTTGACCAAGCCCATCTTCATCTTCGAACAGATTTAGGTTTAAGGTCCCGTTTCCATTCAAGGTGTTAGTGTTCACAGACGATACTTCGGTTTCCCCTTCAAATGATTTACTATATTCTTCGGCCCCCTTTGACTTTGACCCAATCATTATAACTGTTTGGTCTTGCCCATCTTCGTCTTCGGTCCGGCTAAGGTTCAATGGAGATTGATTTCCTTCGGAGACATCGGTGTTTTCAATTGATATTTTGGCTAAATGTTCTAGACATCTCCTGCATTCTTCAGCCTTTGATCCGCTCAATGTAATGGTTTGATTTTGTTCATACCATCTAATCGATATATCTTCGGTCTTTACCTGTTTTGAACCGCCGCCAGGTGATGTCCACTTGCCTTTGATTTCTAAAACTTCTTCAACAAACTTCTGTAAAGATTTAAATTCACCTTTCCATTTACATTTACCTTTATCAGTAATGGCCAGTGGATTTACAGTTTCTTTAACACTTATTTCATCGGTCATTTTATCTGGTTTATCAGAGCTCATTTTGACACGACCGCTTTGATAACGCTTATCGTATAGTGATCCTGCGGGTCAGAGATCATATGTGTATATATATATATATATATATATATATATATATATATATATATATTAATATATATTATATTAATATGTATATATATATTAATATATATTAATATATATATATATTAATATATATTAATATATATATATATATATATATATATATATATATATATATATATATATATATATATATATATATATATATATATATATATATACATATATACATCCAAATGATAAGGTACGCTCTTGATGACGTCAGCTGTGTCTCTTACACTGGTCATGAACCCTTCTTTTCACCCTCTCGAATTATCCTTTCCTTTCTACAAACAAAACGGCACCTGGCGTTACGCAGAGTAAAATACTCGATTAAAATATTTTACTACGCATAATTTAATACTCTGGCGTGAGTGTAACTATAAGTCGAGGGTCGAGAGTCGAGGGTCGAGAGTCGAGGTCGAGAGTCGAGGTCGAGAGTCGAGGGTCGAGAGTCGAAGTCGAGAGTCGAGGGTTGAAGTCGAGAGGTGATAAATTGACCATAAAATACCAAAAAATCACTATAATACTATAATCGATTATATATCGCAACATTGTCTCTTATTTCTACGCGCCGCGGGATATATTTATAACCTTTGAGCCTTTGATCTAAAAACCGGCGAAGTCGTTTTCAGGCTTGACGACAATAAATAAAAACAATTAAATTCGACTGAAAATTCTTTTAATCTTTATAAATAAGAAAACGAAGCGCACTCGGCAAGTCTCTAATTCTAGAATGAAGGTACACAAGTAACTTTTGTGAAGTTTCTTTTACAACAGCAGGAAACGAATATCTGTCATACGCCGTTAAGCCTTCAATTATCCTTTCAAACAAAACGGCGCCTGGCGTTACGTTTTTTTGAATAAGATGTAGGTAATTGGACTGACACTGGGGTTATATAATGTAGATGAATAAAATTTGCAAAGAATGCGGTATATGGCCTTAGGCCAAAAGGCGCATCTTGCTGTATTTTTGTTAACTTGCGGAGGCAACGACGGTTGAAGCTAGGCGCAGTGTAAACTTGATTCGGGAGTAAGTTAAACAATTATAAGAGAAAGATTAAAGATACGTAAGTAATATTCAGTAAAATAATACATGGGACACAGTATATAAATATATATTTGCTAAAAAGCGATGCATACATCACTATTTCTGTGTAAGCTGTTCGTGAAAGTGGCCGCTTTCCCCCGGTTTTTAGATCAAAGGCTCAAAGGTTATAAATATATCCCGCGGGGCGTAGGAATAAGACACAATGTTGCGATATATAATCGATTATAGTATTATAGTGATTTTTTGGTATTTTCTGAAGTCGAGAGTCGATAAATTGACCAGAAAATACCAAAAAATCACTATAATACTATAATCGATTATATATCACAACATTGTGTCTTATTCCTACGCCCCGCGGGATATATTTATAACCTTTGAGCCTTTGATCTAAAAACCGGGGGAAAGCGGCCACTTTCACGAACAGCTTACATACTTTCACGAACAGCTTACATACTTTCACGAACAGCTTACATACTTTCACGAACAGCTTACATAGAAATATTATAAGTAATATTGGGCATTTCACTCGATTACATAGCATGTTCTAGGGATTTTAGAAATAGTGATGTATGCGTCGTTTTTTAGCAAATATATATTTATATACTGCGTAACGCCAGGCGCCGTTTTGTTTGAAAGGATAATTGAAGGCTTAACGGCGTATGACAGATATTCGTTTCCTGCTGTTGTAAAAGAAACTTCACAAAAGTTACTTGTGTACCTTCATTGTACCAAATTTTCAGTCGAATTTAATTGTTTTTATTTATTCTCGTCAAGCCTGAAAACGACTTCGCCGGTTTTTAGATCAAAGGCTCAAAGGTTATAAATATATCCCGCGGCGCGTAGGAACAAGACACAATGTTGCGATATATAATCGATTATAGTATTATAGTGATTTTTTGGTATTTTATGGTCAATTTATCACCTCTCGACTTCAACCCTCGACTCTCGACTTCGACTCTCGACCCTCGACTCTCGACCTCGACCCTCGACTTATAGTTACACTCTATTGACAAGGGTGTTTTGCACATGTCTGTTGTCACTTAATTTTCGTGATCCTATTAGTTGGGGGCATTTCGGTTTTATACACAACTGTCAGTGCGCGTCCCATATATTCACTGAACTGTTACTCTGATCGTTTATAAAAGAACCATTCTGTGTCACTTGGATTATTGACAAATATAAAGGATTTCCTTTAACTATGAATATTATTATTTGCAAGGAATCAATTAGATCATGACCGTCTTATAAACCAGTTCAACTCAGAGCCCTAGTTAAACTCTAAGAAATTACGACAGGAAGCGCTCTACGTTACGCCCAAGGACATCTTTTCTAATACCCGCAAAGAAAATAGATGGAAAGAATGCAGGTGATATATATCAGTACTGTTGACAGATGTCGGCTGACCATCTTCCCTAAAGATTTACGAAATCATGGGCAAACAGAGAGGATACTGGATTTACTATCTTTTTTAAATGTATAATTTTATAAGAATGCTATTACTACTAACAATTACTACGCTTGTGTTTTAACTTTTGTTAATACCTAAAATGTAAACATATCCAAAGTCAGGATACGCCTCTGTCTTCCTCTGTCTCATATTTCGAGCAACAATCAACACTTCAACGAATCAAGTTGCTTTCATGGGACTGGGTTGAGCGACCATATATAACGACGTGCTTAATAGACAACTCCCTGTTCACGCATTGCAGGTCTAACTCAGAACACGCTTAGAACAACTTGGAGGAGAAATGAACGATTCCACGACGAGTAACGAAGACAGGGTAAGTATTAACTCACGTTATTAACTTTAGTTGTAGATCTTTTCTCACGATACATTAATTCAGTTTAAATAAATCGCGTAGCTAGGTCGGAAAGAAAGATTTTCGAGTGAAACTTATATGAATGATGAATATGGAAGCTGGTTTCGAACGAGTAAAAAGCAAGCCATGTGTGTAGACAGTGTGTCCACCGGCACTGTCTGATACATTACTAAGCTAAACAACTAACACTGAGCGCATTTAATAGTATAACTAGAATTACTATCGCAAGTGAAGTGCTGCCCGAAATACCGGCACTGAGATTTTCCAAAAATAAAAAAAGACCTTCGTTTATATCAATTGTAATGGAGTACAGGCAGATCCAAAAGTACCGGCATGATGTTTACTTTTGATTAGCGTAGCGCGTCGGACATTCGGTCAATGATGTCGACTATGGAAGGTGCATGTATGGGAAGAAAGAACCAGATAAATCAGCGTTACATCGATCGCTATCGCGCGTGGGCTTGCACCTTGTTTGTGCGTTTGTCGATTATCTGACCACAAATACGGCTACTGATTCCGAGTTCGTTTGATTTTAACGAACACAATGGCTTCGTTTGATTTGTAACGAGCACAATAGCGTCGTTTGATTTTAACGAGCACAATGGCTTCGTTTGATTTGTAACAATGGCTTCGTTTGATTTGTAACGAGCACAATAGCGTCGTTTGATTTTAACGAGCACAATGGCTTCGTTTGATTTGTAACGCGCACAATGGCTTCGCTCAGTGATTTGTAACGAGCACAATGGCTTCGTTTGATTTGAGATGCGTGACACACGCAGATATGTTGATGAGCGTGAACACAATGGCTCTTGTGAGAAGCAATGAACTCACACCAATATACACCTAATAAAGATTGAAGGCGAGCGTTATTCACAACAAAACGATTTGATAGAAACCACGAGGAGTTGAAACAGTCGCAGCAACAAACAGATGACATTTCGTTCAAGGCAACTAAAATTTATAACGTTTATATAAACAGCCAGATAAAAATTCCCACTACTACTGTATGTTTGTCGCCTTATCTTGACAAAATAATCTTTCCTCACTGACAATATTAATACAGTTAAAGTTGACATAAACTGATGATGAAATGCGTTAAATGCAAATGAACGTCGAGCCTGGTCAAGCTCACTGCTGACCGCAGCCTTCCATTGGACGTAAAACGCCTACGTCACAAAACGTCATAAATCGCGAACATCCATCAAATCTTTGACTATACATAGCTCGGCAAAGAGGTCTGGACATGAGACACAGCAAACCCATGTCAAGATCAGTGCGCTGCCCAATCTCCTTCCCAGAAAGTGCCCAGGGCCGGCGATCCTTTTGCCAAAAGAATCGCGGGCTCTGGGAACAAATTAACATATATATAATACTAGTATAGTGAAAATTATATGTTTATTATTGTATTTATTATTATTTCTGTGGGAATAATTTTAGCAAATATCCTTTATTCAGATTAATATGTAAATAAAATATTTTCAATTAATTGTCTTAAAGAAAATAATAGTGATGACTTCGTATATTTTGGTCCTATTTAAGGTGGCTCCATACAGTTTCTTGAAAAATGGAAAATACAAGTTTGAGAGTCCAAAACACGTACATAAACAATTCGGAAAAAGAATAAAACTAAATGTTATGCATAGTTAAACAGTCGGACAATCCAAAACTGTTACCAAATAAATAGCAACAGTTGTTGCTATGGCAACAATGACGTTTCAAAATGGCTGCCAATTACCCTTCAAACTAGTTTAATTCGAAGAAAACTTCGGTGACCCCCAGTTGGTTTTTTTCATTAGAACTTTCCTTGAAGTATGAGTAATCAATAGACTGATTTTAAAAAAATTCTGTAGAACGGAATGGTTTTAAAAATTAACAAACATGATTTTTCCGATAAAAAAATCATTCCTTCTACAGAATTTTTTTAAAACCGGCCTATTGATTACTCATACTTCATGAAAAGTTTTAATGAGAAAAAAATTGGGGGTCACCAAAGTTTTTTTCGAATTAAATTAGTTTGAAGGGTAATTGGCAGCCATTTTGAAACGTCATTGTTAACATAGCAACAACTGTTGCTATTTATTTGGTAATAGTTTTTGATTGTCAGACTGCTTAACTATGCATAACATTTAGTTTTATTCTTTTTCCGAATTGTTTATCCACGTGTTTTGGACTCTCAAACTTGCATTTTCCATTTTTCAAGAAACTGTGTGGAGCCACCTTAACTGTAGTAAAGCACGACAAAGTCTCCGTTCACATCTAAACGTTTTTCTGCGTTTTTGTATTGTTTACTGTTCTCATGGGAATCGAGAGCAATCAGCTCATTACTTGAAACAAAATAAAAACGCAGAAAAAAACCCGTTTTCGTGTAAACGGAGCCTAAAGAGTTGACTAAAGAGTCAACGCCATTCAAATTACGCCAATGGCCGATTTCATAAATGACCCCTAGTTCAATATTCTTTTTTGATTCAATGGCGTCGCCAGACCTGGGAGAGTGGGCAAAATGAAGACGTCATCGTAATATGACGTCATCGGTATATGACGTCGTCGCTACATGACGTCATAACTGTTGGTACCTCATGTTAATTCTACATAATAGTTTTTATATAGATAATTGTGATTTTAAAATATATATGATGGTTTCTGGTTGTTTCCGGTAGTGCTAACCCAACACTACCTGTAACCTCCACATTAACCTTAACCCCCAAACATTCCTAAACCTAACCCAAATTATTATGTGGACCTAACACATAGTAGTCTCCAAAGCGAACTAACGCAAGGAAAGATATGATGTTTGTGTTTAAATACTTTATGTGCCTTTCGAGCATTGTCCGTGTGTAAATTTTTCTCAATTAGAAACACAAGGACCTGATGCAATATACTTATGTACGTAATTAAAACAGTGGCGTCGCTAGGGGGTGGCCTGGAGGGGCGCGTGCCACCCAGTTCTCTTCAAGACCAATTTTGAGATTCTTGCAAATCCGGTGAGAAACAGTGTGGGGGGGGGGGGGGGGTGTATGAAATGGTCAAATAGTTTACAAGAGTGTGAATGTGTTTTTCATATCTCTCCTTGCGTTAGTTCGCTCTGGAGACTACTATGTGTTAGGTCCACATAATAATTTGGGTTAGGTTTACAAATTTTTGGGGGTTAAGGTTAATGTGGAGGTTACAGGTAGTGTTGGGTTAGCACAACTGGAAACAACCAGAAACCATCATATATATTTTAAAATCACAATTATCTATATAAAAACTATTATGTAGAATTAACATGAGGTACCAACAGTCATGACGTCATGTAACGACGTCATATATCGATGACGTCATATTACGATGACGTCATCAATTTGCCCCCCCCCCCTCCACTCTCCCAGGTCTGGCGACGCCATTGAATCAAAAAAGAATATTGAACTAGTGGTCATTTATGAAATCGACCATTGGCGTAATTTGAATGGCGTTTACTCTTTAGTCAACTCTTTAGGCTCCGTTTACACGAAAACGGTTTTTTTTCTGCGTTTTTATTTTGTTTCAAGTAATGAGCTGATTGTTCTCGATTCCCTTGAGAACAGTAAACAATACAAAAACGCAGAAAAAATTTAGATGTGAACGGAGACTTTGTCGTGTTTTACTACAGTTAAATAGGACCAAAGTATACAAAGTCATCACTATTATTTTCTTTAAGACAATTAATTGAAAATATTTTATTTCCATATTAATCTGAATAAAGGATATTTGCTAAAATTATTCCCACAGAAATAATAATAAATACAATAATAAACATATAATTTTCACTATACTAGTATTATTGTAGGCGTAAGCTTCCGTTCCATAGAATAATGTGGGCCCCTGCAAACATCTGAACATCAAAATTTTATTCAAAACTTAGAAATTAATAGGTTTTTATTGCGCGTATATTTACGAGTGCATTCTCCATATAGAGTGAAAAAAACTTTATCACAAAAGACGGGAAGACGTACGCGACGGAAGATGGGTCGGACTGTGAAGAGTTTGGAGACTTCACTTTAAAGTTCGTTGCAGAGTTGACAGAGTATGGGAGGGCAAGTGAGGGCTACTGGCTTTGTAAATGCACTTCTCTTGTCAGAAGAGAATTGATATGCAGGTAAGTTTTATTATTATGTTCTTTATAGTATAGTTTTATACGTGTAATAACCAGAATGATAATTGGAGATGGAAGTCGGCATTATAATACCGGTTTGAAGTTGCACAACACTTGTTGTTTGAAGTTGTCAATTTCTGCGACTGTGTCAACCTCGGTGGTGTATTAAAGAAAAGTACATTTCTCTTTATAAAAACAGTTTGTCCATATTTGTTATTTATCCTAGCATTGTCTCTTTTTCTTTTGTATTTCAATAAGGGAAGTGCTTTTGCCCACTAGTGCATTTGAGTCTAGAATTAGATTCATGCAGACTCTGCGAAAAGAATATCATGGTGGCACGTTCAGCCTAAGTGCCACGTGCACAAATAGAGATATCATCGATTTCTATCGCTGGCTGAAGAGAGACTTCGAAGTGGGAGAACAACGCCAGTGTTCGATTATGAACTTTGTTGGGTTCCAGGGCAACGATTACTGGTGTTTCTCAGAGCACGTAAGTCTAGAGGGGGATGCATGCCTTGGACAGACTTTGAATGGGAAAGTGAAAATGAGAAATGAGAGATGAGGGATGAAGAGACAGAGGGAGGGATTAAGCGAGGAACGGAAATGTGTTATTAATTATTTTCTGAAAAAATCGCTTGACAGACTGGTCAACCAATTGATTTATTCAAGTAGAGTTCTGTTGAAACAATATTATGAAACAATTGTCCCAAAAGACATTAGACTTATCTGCTTCTGCTTTTTTTTTTCATTTATACAAGATGACATAAAGTCCCAATTTCATTGTTATTGTCTAGATACACATAAATAAGGGGAAGTTAGTTGCTGCTGAAAACAGGGAATATTGGTCCATAAAGAAGGAATAATTACAAATATATTACAATACTCTCAACTTGGATTTATTGCAAAAATCAAACTTGAATCGCGTTGTTAAGAGGTAAATTATAATTACTATGCCATGCCTAAAATACACGGAACACTTCCGAAAAAAATTTGAAGCACGCGTGCCATCGTGCCTTATATTGCAATTATCTGCAATAGGGGCAAGCTTAAAATAGGGATATTAATATGGGTTGTTATCGGGTTACCATGACTACAGTAGAATTACCAACGGCACAAACTTAGAAAATCGACTGAGTTGATTTGAGCAAACTGAGCAAACACTTAATTTATGGCAATAATCACTGAATTCCGTGACATATAGAGCCGTGCCATCGTGCCTTCATGCCTTGAGAATGAAAATATAAATTCAGTGACATATAGTGCCGTGCCGCCATGCCTTCGATTAAAGATTAACCAGAAGTCCTACTCCAATGAAACCGGTAATAAGTCCAAGACCAGACCAGTATACACCAATTGGAAAATGCTACATAAAATTCAGATTAGTTTTTCAAGAACGATTGAGTAACGTATCAATCTTTCAGAATTTTCTATAGTTGTTTCTCAATTCTAAACTTTGTTAAAGACCGAGTAGTTTTGACGTGAGAACCAATAAATATATACAATTTAACCATCCTAGCAAGTCACGCCAGCAGGCCAATCATGAGCCATTCCAAGATGCCTAACAGCCTTGCGTTGAATATTACAACATACATTACATATACACTGCATTCTACGATTAACACATATTTTTCTTAATCACAGATTCATAGATCTTTCTCATTGCTTGGGAGTAAACCAGAAGTCGTTTTTGGAAGCAGCATCGTTTGTCTGTCTTAGGCTTATGAGATGTGGCGATGCTGATGAAAATGCGGGTAATTGTACAAATGAATAGTTCTCTGCATGCCAATACAATATATACCAGATTTCTATGTAGTGACGTAATATTTGGTAACTTTTTATGTTTACTGCTTAGGTGAAGCAAATATTGGAATGATTTTTAGCCAGAGCAAATCTGTTGGTAAATCATTAACTGCGAAGATGCTCGCATATGCTCAAGGAGTCCCAACAGTCAAGCATCCTCAGCTTTTATCGGGTGGTGACCACTGACCAAGTCATGTCGGGAACATCTGTGTAAGCAGGATCTCTTTATTTAAGAGTGCTTAATAATATGTTTGTGAAAATACATATATATATATATATATATATATATATATATATATATATATATATATATATATATATATATATACGTAATACGTAATACGTATGTATGTATGTATGTATGTATGTATGTATGTATGTATGTACGTACGTACGTACGTATGTTGTGTTGTGTGTGTGTGTGTGTGTGTGTGTGTGTGTGTGTGTGTGTGTGTGTGTGTGTGTGTGTGTGTGTGTATGTATGTATGTATGTAAAGTGCTTGATATTTGTTCGTGATCTAAATTTCTATATTTTTCCCACATAGAAAAAAGGTATTAGAGGCCTTAACGAAGACCACCTTTGTCATTGTACTTGACGATGCCAAGATGACTGACAACCTGACGGAATTACTACTCCAAGTCCAGGGTGGGCTTTTACAAGGGTCGGCACAGTCAGGAATGGGTATCCCTTGTGGAAGTATACTTTTGACATCTAATTCAAAAGAGAATGACAGGTAGTTATATTGAATACGTATTGTTATGACTGTTAATTCATATGTGGTAATGTTACAAGTTTGACCACAAAATAAATGTACTTGGCTGTTGTTGTTTTCAGGTTGCACGGGAGAGTACTTAGATTCCCTTACAAGAAAGAAGTGAACTTCACATCTGAACAAGAGCTGAATATTGGCAAGCTGTTGAATCTGGTGCTTGAAAATAGAGTAAGCTTACGAATTATATCTCTCTCAAAAATTCGATCACAAATTAAGATGATATGAAGGTGTCGTATAAAATTTCATGTTTGCGATAAGTTGTTGCATAACAACATCACATTCCACGACCTGCTTTGAGTAATTTAAAAAAAGATAAATGTTGAACTAGAATTTCTCTGCTATTCAATGGAAGTCTAACTCTATTCGACATTTTAATTCTCACAATTTCAACTAATTGTTTTTGGATAACTAAAGGCCCATTAAACGTAGCTTTTTTTCGTGCAACTTGCATCACAAAAAAAGCAAAGCTCAAGTTTCACTAGCATTTCTGGCGTGTGACATCTCCCTAAATTGCTCGTGCAACCTAAACTTTGATTTTCTGCAACGCAAACGAAAGAATGCTACGTGTAACGGGGCCTTTACTTACCAGGCTTCGAAGTGAATTTAAACAATCTGTTCGAGTGATTTGATTATGTACCATTTATGTTCACCTCTTCAAAATACAAGGCTTTTTGACTGCATTGGCGATACATTTCTCTGGCGTGTTCAAAAAGATTGAGGAAGAAGGGGTGTTAGGTTTGCTAACAGACATTGTGGCATCCGAAATACAAGGCCAGCAAACAAGATGGTACAAAGGTGTGAGTGCCGTGCTCCTGACACAAGTTATTGTAAGTGTTGCAAGACGTTACTGCTTATTATTATTATAATCAATAGGATGGTTTTATGATCAACGATGAATGCTTCGAATGCGTTCAAGGGCAGCTCAAACTTTTCAGAACAACTTTTATCCATTGCAAAATGGCTATTATATAAGGGGGGAAATAAAAGATAATTAAATTTTTTAAAAGATTTGTTACAAAGAAGGAAACGCGTAGAGAAATTCTGTATTCTACACACGTAAAAATCTCACAGCTTGTCAACAGGATGTGTTCGCAACAGGCTTGTAGCAAGGCTGTTAACAGGTTGTAACAATGCTGTTCATTCAAGAAGCTGCTACAACCTTGTAGCATCGACCTGTTAACAACTTGTTGAGTGCAGAGCGGTAACAGGTTGTTGGAACAACTTGTCATCAGTCTGTTGGAGTCATCAGCCTTGGTACAAGTTGTCAACAACCTGGGACAGCCAGTGCGAACACTTGACGGCGACAGCCTGTTAGAACAGCCTGTAACAACGTGCTTGCAGGTCTGTAACAGTTTATGCGTTTTACGTGTGTAGTTCTTAAGTTCTCCGTTGGCAACAACTTCCTTTCGGAGCGACACAAACAATGTGTACGTTATTGCTTTTTAATGTTTTGTTATTGATACAGCCAAAACCACTGCAATTCAGAAAAACGTACAAAAGTTATGTCGTTTTCAATCAGGTGAGATAGGACATTTACAGTTATTTTCAAAAACCATGCATAAACAAACATGGTCAGAGGTGTGCGAAATGACAAATCAACCAAGCTGGTACATGTATGTCGAGTAAAAACTATCTATAGGCGTATTCGAATGAAATGGTTTTACATCGACGTAGATTATCAAATTGTTACACGTCTGGTTTTTAAGTAAAGTTTATGTAATTATTATTTGTCATAGATACTTATGGGCTGCAGCACGTTGGATGTGAAGGAATTTGTCTCACTAGTTGAGACATACATCGCAGAGCATATAACAATTGAAGTTCATGGTGTGACAAATGTCATCGAGAAATTAGAGAAGATTGTCGAGATGGAGTACCAGAAAGAAACGGGGAGAAAGGAGGTAAAATAATATACATGTATATGCCTGTTGGTTTCTCCTTTGGGTCATATATAAGAGACAACTGTTCAAACTCTTCTGAGTTCAAAGTGCCAATGCAGTGAAAATTAAGTGTCCAATTTGGCAGAACATTGAAAATGAAAACGTTACATCTTTTGTAGAATTTCGTTTTCTTGTGTCATTCTTGAGATATTCAGGTTTGTTTGTTATGCAAATGACATACTTATGACGTCACATTGCATAACGACTTTTTGAAAGTGCATAAATTTTAGGCTGATCACACAATTTCACACACAACTTCGCACGTTTAGTGACGAGTCATGCAGGTAGATACATGTAAGTGCAATTTTTAAGCTTTCGTTAAGTACTCCAAAAGAAAATCATACTTTCTGGAAAGTCACTATATATGCACTGTGATGTCATAAGTAGTGCATTTGCACATCAAACAAACCTGAATATTTCAAGAATGAAGCATGGAAACGAAAATAAATTATACAAAAGATGTTACTTTGAGTCTTTGTCATTTTCAATGTTATTTCAGATTTAACAAACCTAATTTTGGCTGCATTGGCACTTTAACCTTCGTCACTTACAGCAAATCATGTTACGATATGATGCCATTGACCAGTAACAATGACTGATGCTATTAGACAGAGTAAGTTTACAATAATTTTGGACAGAGTAAAATATATGGACGGAGAAAAATAAGCTTGCGCTAAATAGAGTAAACTTATCCTGCGTTGGGGAGACTAAAATGATCTAGCTTTAGACAGTGAAATGATATGAAACAATGAATAGAAAAACTCGGCTTCACCTCGTGCAGTATTAAATTGCTCGTGAAATGTGTCTTAAACTCGGGGGTGTAAACCCCGATAACACAATCCAAGATTGCTTGCTTTAATCATTAAATATCTTTTCTATATACCATACAGATGACTGAATGGTTAAACCCCACATCAAAAGTAAACCAAAATGGAAAATTTATCCCTGGCGTAGCTGTACGGTTAAGCAAAATTGCAGACTTGGAAGACATAGGAAGACAGGTAAAGATGAAAATATTCCACTGTAATGGAATGTGCATTTCTTGTTCGTTCGTTGTCTTGTTCATTAAGCCTGGTTTTCATATATCGGCGCAATTCACCGCCGATTATCGGCGATACAGCTTTGCGATGAATTGCGCTGAAATAGGATTATGAAAACCGGCAATCGGGGACAATCCCCGATTATCGGCGATGATCGGCGATCATCGCAATTAGAACCAAAAAAATTTGTTTTTAGTCAGTTTTTGTATATTTATTCTTTTTTTGCTTTATTATTCCAATCGAACAATTCTCGCGTGTTAGATGTCTGGGTAAATTAAACATCTGCTTGTTTTATAATGCGAATAAAACAGGACCGAATAAATGCAATTATGACAAAAAATAAATTAAGAGAAGTCTGGTATTTTCATTTGACGACTGCTAACGTATACGAGATGTGTAAGATCTAATAGATAACGTTAACGTCTTCGGACCTTGATGCATTTACTAAGTGCATATTCTTAAAAAACAAATGTTTAATCAGGAACTCGCAAATGAAGCCGTAAAGCATGGTACGAAAGTGGTCGATACATCTGTACACTTTGGGCCACTTAACCAAGGAGCTAAAGACAAAAAAAGAGAGAAAAAGGCCATAAAGTTTCCAAGAAGGTTGTTCAAATAACACACCCTGCACCTCGTCGATCACGGTGAGTACCAATGTTTACAGTAATTTAAGTTATGATAGAGTTGATGAATAACATGTTAAATGTTAAATAACCAATACATTCCACATTCTCTTGTGCAAAAGTATTTGACGTGATGGGTTATGTACGAAAAGTTTTACAAATGTTGTACCATGTGAAAGTGGTATTGTTTGGGTTTATTTGTTATTTAATGCACCCAGAGCCTGAAAACGCATGAACCTTTTATCCGGGAATTTTTAATACAGCAATATACATGATTATAAAATAAGGTGCCCTCTACGCACGCTCTGATTGGCTGGGCTCCGTGCATTTATAAGAGAACGTAGATCATGAATGACGTAAAGTGGCGTAGAATGGCGTCAGCTGGTCGTAAAAGCCCGCCAAATTCCAAAACTACATCACTTTTAGCTTGGTTTTGCTTCTTCTTATTTTATAAAACAAATAAAACATACCGCTCCTGTGCATATGTACTCTTATAAAGGTACGTTTGACGTGATTTGAACACGAAAGAAGTGTAAAGGCACTCGGCTATCGCCACGTGCCTCTACTCAACTTCTTTCGTGTTCAAATGACGTCAAACGTGCCTTTATAAGAGTACATATGCACGGAGCTTTATGTTTTATTTGTTAATATAATTTATCCAATGTTTAATCATTGATTAGCGTGTGGATTGCGAGAAGAACCTCCCGAGATAAGACCAGAAGCATCCAATTCACCAGCATCAGAAGATGTACCATATTCATTAGGGGAAGAAAAGAGGTTAAAACTGAAGGGAATATACATGGACTTGGTCATTGCAATTCCAACGCTTGGAAGTGGTAATTACAGAGTAATTTTATTATCACTTTTATTAATACACTGTACAGATATAAGAAAACTTATATAAGCATGCTATCAGTTCGAATTCCTTTTTTCCAATTTTTTTTTACGATTTACAATATTGTAACATTCATGAGTTCTTGTTGCTTATAGATGGTTCAGACAATGAGTCAGAAAACACCCTCGATGAAGAGATGACAAGAACTGATACGGAGGTATGATATCAACAGAAATTAGAAATACAGAGCCAGCAACTTTTAAAATTAAAATAATTCAGTCAATATCAATCAATCAATCAATCAATCAATCAATCAATCAATCAATCAATCAATCAATCAATCAATCAATCAATCAATCAATCAATCAATCAATCAATCAATCAATCAATCAATCAATCAATCAATCAATCAATCAATCAATCAATCAAAGGAAAGAAACTTTTGTCATTATATAAAAATACATCAGGTCACTTTAATGCATATAATCCAAGGTATGTTGCCTGCAAGTTGAGCGCAATGGCCAACGTTGTACTGACCACTACCTGCTCATGCAACTTGTTGAGCAACCATGTTCCATATCCATGTTCAAAGTTGATACAACATGATGCAAAATGTAGAAGTGTATTTTGTTACTTGCAACCGATTACATTTGGTCCATGACATGGTTCAAGGGTGGGTAGCAATATTTGAACCATCATGTCTCTACTTGCAAAGCAACAATGTGAGAAATGTGTCAATTGTTTGCTAATATAACTACAATTTTTCATTGCAATAATTAAATTTTGAAAGAAACATACCTCCTGTAAGCTTTTCCCATACAGAGCCTTATTACATGTGTAGAGATATTCATTTCCCATGATATATTTAGTATTTACTCACAATGTAAAATCTAATTTCAAATGTTAATTATCTTTAATTTTTTTTTAAACAAAGCTAACTCCGCAAACAAAACACGTATTTGATGAATTTTCACCGAGACGGAAAAGAGCATTTGAAATGGTAAGCTGAATAAAGA
Organism: Corallium rubrum; assembly: GCA_964035015.1. NCBI lineage: Eukaryota > Metazoa > Cnidaria > Anthozoa > Scleralcyonacea > Coralliidae > Corallium > Corallium rubrum. The sequence goes on along the minus strand of CAXIUP010000064.1, from coordinate 2,595,617 downwards.
CATTAATATATGTTTATACTCCTACCTGGAAATGTTTGTGTCATTAGAAAAACATTGCTTTTGATGTATAAAAATTCAAACATTATAAAAATTGCTTTGGCAATGTATTCCTGTTAACGATTGCATGTATTGAAAAAGAAAATTCATTATATCTTTAGCAAACTAGTATTCGGAAAACTGTATGAAAATAACTGCAATTCAAAACGTATCAATTTGTAGTTGCAGTAATGGGAATTATTATATTGTTTATCAATATTTAACTGATTATCCATTCACAATCGTTAGGGATATACATCAGCTGCCAAGCGATTGATGGATGACAAGGACGACGAATCATGCAATGACGCAGAACCACCAGAATCCGATGAAGAAAAGCAGCAAAGACAAGGTACCAGTAACTCATCTAAGTAATGCAATTGAGAGAGCAAATGGAAAGCATATATTTCTTCTATTTGTTCTAGACCCAAGTACTTCGCGACTGTCTACAAGGGGGACCATAGGTGTAAAAGAAAAAACATGTGGTAAGATTAAAACAACTATTAAAACAATTATAGTTTGTATGTTGAAGCTCAAAAGATGGTCCACCATAATACATCCTACCACAAATACAGGGAATTTATAAATTCGATTTGGTATAGTAATACCATACATGCAATTCTATATGTGCCTGTGTTGGGTGCTTGCTATTGTTCAGGGTGGTCACTGACTCATGCCTGGTGCTATCGAGCATAGTTTTATCCCTTCGAATCCAATAAGAAAATAAACTATTTTTAATATCAACACCGTTTGCTTTTGCTTTAAGTGGGAAACAAAGATGACAAATGCACTCTGTGCATGCATACAACACCTCCCGGCATGAGAAAGAGGAAAAATAGAAATGTGGATTGGGTCCAGTGTGACAGATGCGATGTGTGGTTTCACTTGTAAGTTGTTAAGAACCAATAACATACATGTATTATCGTATAATATGAATGTATGTATAATATGAATGAATGAATGTATGTATGTATGTACGTACGTACGTACGTACGTACGTACGTATGTATGTGTGTGTGTGTGTGTGTGTGTGTGTGTGTGTGTGTGTGTGTCTGTCTGTCTGTCTGTCTGTCTGTCTGTATCTATGCATGCATGTTAACATTACAATTCTCTTTGTAACTCCTAGAGTTTGCTCTGGTATGAAACAGCTACCAAACGAAAATGAGAAATGGAGTTGTGCTAACTGTCGCAGATGTTGTGATTCCGATTGAAATAATTACATGTATATAATAATTATGTTATATTATTGGAAATAATTATATATTCTTATAGACTTGGATCTTTGTAAATAGAGTCATGGTTAGTTATGTTAGATATAAAGAGTGCATGTAGCAAATTAATTACTAAACTATGGAGATGCCATACTTTCATTCTTTCATTTAAAAAATGGGTGTGCAAGAGTGTGAGTGAGGCACATTAGATGACGTTTGTCTTCTTTTTCAACGGCTGTGAGGGAGACTAATGAACGCAGAGTTTCAAATGATGAAACATCTTAATTAACGCAAGCTGCAAGCTCAACTGCAAATGGCGGTAAACCAATTATTAAACATGCATATTAGTATTGAACAAAAGGTATGCTATGCGTACATGTATGTGCACCAAAATTAGCCTAAGGGCCTGTTTACAACCCGGGTTACCCTTGCACCCTGGTTACCCTAGCTCTTGTACATTGCTTGTTTTTTTGTTTGTTGTGTTTATAAGGATGCTAGGGTAACCGGGGTGCTAGGATAACCCTACCTCCTTGTAAACAGGCCCTAAAAGACACTCCCGAATTTGGTTTCACAATTTAATATTATTATTCACCATTGTTCACACCCAATGAAGCAAATTTGGGAAGCTTCAATCAATTCAGCCATAGTTAATAGAAAATATACATGGTTTGGAAACCTGGCAAACTTCAAAGTGGTTAACAAACAAGCTACGACTCATGTTGAAAGGTACATAAATCCTTTGTGTTTGGTTTATTAATATTTAAACAGTACGGTTGAGTGATTGAACCTAAATGTTGCTATTGGATGATCGCTTCATTATACAGAAAACACAATATGTTCAGTAACCGTGAAAGTGCAAAAATTTCCATAAACCTGAACAAAAACATAAAAAAATGGCTTTTGTTGAACTTCCAAACCATGTATATTTTCTATTAACTATGATCCAGCTCAGTTAATGTATTAAATGAGCGAATGAGATGAAAGGTCAATCCCTTGATATTAAAAAGATATCGTGGGGCAGATCATGGCTATTTAGATACTTCATACAGCAAGCAGTCAATGAGTACATGTGTGTACTATACTGCTAATAAACTTGATTGCATTAAAAATAAAAAATTATGCTACCGGTTGTGAAGTATATACTTGTAAGTTTCCTCCAAAGAGAATTGTTTGTCTTCCGAAGAGTAATGTTTGTCACTTGAAGACGGTCCTATTCATAAAGTTACAGTTTACATATGTTGGCCTGAGTCGCCTGCATGACTCGATAAATCGCCCAAACTCTTCAATCTAAACTCTTCAATCATTCTGTATGACGCACAAAAACTGTGGTAGATCACACTTGCAAGTTTACTATAAGTCATGTTAAAAATACTTGCCATTTGTATCAGCAATAGTGTCTTTCTTCGAAAATAGTATTGCTCTTTGACCAGAGAAAATAGTGAAAACAGTGAAATTAGTGTTGCTCTTAGCTTTGACACAATCGGGATTAAAGAATACTTGTTCCCATCGTTCAAACGGACAACTCGTACGTTGACGCCTAAAATTCTGAGCTCCGATTGTCCCCGATGTAATTGTCGCGCATTGGTTAGAGTTACACCACAGCACACACTACAGGTCAGTGGTTACCCAAAAAAGTTAACACACAAACACACACACACACACAACACGATAGCAATATATCTGCTGCGCAGATACAAAAACACTTCAAAGACATTTGTATGATTTTATTCACACAGGCTAAAATTACATATTAATTTATTTGTTTACTTTGTTTTTATTGGCTTACATGTGCTCACGTGATTCCCATTGTAGCTCTGCTATAAATACGCGTGACCACATGTGAGTTGTTTACCAATTTCTCCTGACGAAGGGCCTTCGCTCGAAACGTCGAGAAGATTTTTCTCTGTTTTTCAGGCCAACGTGACTTAACCCTGGTAACATTTGTATGAGTAATAGCATGGTTTCGAGTGCAATTTGGGAAAACCATGTAAGAGATAAATCCCGAGAACGAGGACGCAAAGCGTCCGAGGGCTGTATATCGCATACATCCCGACGTTCGAGGGGTTTATCTGACTTATTTCACGATTGAGGAGTTTTCCAACAAAGTTTTGTCTATTTTGTCCACCTTGGACAAATTTGTCCACATTCGTTTATTTAATTAGTATTCATAGGGCTGTATGCTATATACAGCCCGCGATATATCAAAGAAAACCGACTCAATCGTGAAATAAGTAATAGTTATATCCATTTTACAGTACACGGAAGTACACGGAATACCTAAGACTTAATTACAGGGAATATTAGAGTAACAAATTTATAAAAATAACAAAACTTGATATATACAAACAACGTTATTATACAATTTTATTATATGGCACGGATTACTTCCGGTAAAATCACGCGCTATGATTGGTAGCTGACAGGGCGAGATTTTTCCGTAATGCCCACGGGCATTATGCAAATTGTTAATGCCCTACAATTGGAAACAAACAAATAACCCTAAAAAGAAACTTTTATTGCCGAAAAACGACGAAAAGAAATTAAATAAACGATGATGAACATTATAAAAGTAAATTCTAGTATCCAGACGAGAAAGAAACAGCAGAAAATAACGATAGTTCGGTATTTTGAGTAAAAAGTAAAAGGAAGCGAAGACCAAGAAATACAAGATTGATTTTGAAATAAAAGTGAAATGCCCAATATTACTTATAATATACCCAATTCTCTCCTGGCATTACCACCTTATTATATATACAGAACTCGCGATCAAGCTCTCGGCAACGCCCTCCGTGGCTCAGTGGTCAGAGCATTGCACTAGAATCGCAAGGTCGTGGGTTCAATTCCTGCCGGAAGGCCTGTGTAGTTGCATTTTTCGCAACTGGTCCCGGTTTGGTCTTAAAATGTATATATTCTACACTCGAATTTTCCTTCACCCAAAATCCTTAGAACACACTTGTTAAAAAGTGTTGTTTGGAAATTGAAAGTCAAGAACATTCTTAAGTATTTCCAAACTTAGAAGATTGATTTATTACTGAGCTTCTTAAAGAAATATAACTGAATAAACTACGTATGTAATCCAGATATTATTCAGCCTCGTGGTTGAATATAGGTCATGGTTATTCAAGAAGGAATGTAAATGAATTTGGAATAGAAACCTAACCAATAGCGTTGATGCGGTATGCATAATTTAGGCGTCAGGGCCTATGACGTTACTTATGCGCTCGTTCCGTGTTTAAAATGGTAGTGACATATTTTGCAGTTTTTCGTTTCCCTGCTTCGTTCTTGAGATATTTTAGTTTGTTTGATATGCAAATTTAACATTTTGACGTCACACGCGCGAAATAAGTTACCGAAAAAGTTATATACCTTTGCTATTATCAAATATAATATTCACTTAAAAATCTACATGTTTAGTGTTGTGGCAGAAACACAGTCATGCGCTTAATTCAAATTAATTTGGTTTGATAACAGAAAAGAAATGTACCTTTCTCCGCTAGCTCATTATGTACCAACGAACGTCAAAATGTTTAATTTGCATATCAAACATAGTGTATATTGTATAATTATATAAAATGCGAAGTAGGAAGTTGTTGAACAAACTCCATCAGATCAATTGTTCCGGCATCAGATAAATAGGAACAATATTCTACAAACACTTCTATTGCCACTACATGAAGTATATAATAGAAACACGTGTACAGTGTACGTATGCACAAAATAATACTGGTGCATATATGTATGTCCTTACATTTGGGCATTTTCCATATTCAGGCTTCTCAAAGCAACCACTGTTTTCTCCCCAAAGGACTTGACTTATTTCAGGCACCCTGCATTCCATGTGTCTGGCAAATCCACAAGATGAGTCACTGATGAATACTGGCGGTGGAAACTTCAATGACAGGTAAAGATCTGCTGGATCTCTCACAGATTCAACAAGAGTCAAAACCTTTGATGCAACAGTTGTCTAGCAAAGATGATGAAGGAAGTTTAAAACCAAGCAGGACAGGCAAACAGGTTTAGTAGCAGCAGTAATAAGTGAAATACATGTATTAAATGTAGTAATGTACACAGTATATTTTTCAGTATGTTATTAGATACATCATTGTTTATTTGAAAGGCTTCACTCTATTGCAAACTTACACCATGGCGGCAGACTAGATGATAAAATCCCCCTGTTTTACCAGGTGTCCTGTTATAGCCATGGCAAGGACACAGACCTACAATCAAAGTCGCATACAATGCATGTATGTCACATCGTAGCTTCTCCTGAAGGAAGACAACAAAGCAGTATTAGAAAGTAAAGATTTCAGTTAATACAGTAGCTTCTTCCATCGACCTAATTATTAATTGCAGTCATGTACTTGAAATGGTACAGTATAAACAGCATGCATCAAAATCATCATTCCCCACTGCAGATAATTCATGGGGGGAAAACCCCCAACTTATTGTATACAGAAGCAATAAACAACATACAGCAGATTTGTTTGCCACTTTGATTCCACAATTCCTACAGATTTGCTTTAACTCAGATATGTCCATACTAGATAGCCTGGTCATGTCAATCTCGTTTGATTTTATGCCATTTGCCAATACATAAGAATCACCTATGGTAAAAAATGAAGCATATTTATACAGTTTAAGAATAAAACAACAAAATAAATTACTTGAAAGTCTCTACTACAGAGTCTCAAATAACGGTTAGACATGGACAATTTCTGACCAGTTAATGGTTTGTCTGACAAAATGGTCAAAACTGTAACAAGTTTAATATTGTATAATTTGTACTTCGTGAAATAGGATATGGTGCACGTGCGGGACTTTCCCTGTGATTTGACAGTGCACATGGCATGTAGTTTTACTGTATAATGAATAGGGCATAGTCCTCAGTTAAAATACTTTAATGTAGTTTTTCAGTAAAAACAATGTAAATATTGTTTAGCTAAATGAACTTGATGTAGTATCATTGGCTGTTCACATGAACAGACAAACCCTATATACAGTCGTTGGCACCTAAGCATGTACAGTGCCCGCTATAAAACATGTTCTAATTTAAGCCAAAGTTAACCGTTTGGAAATCGACACCATGGGATCGGCGAGACCTGATTGGCTGAGGGCACATTATCGAATGTTTTGAATGAAAACCTCACGTTTCCAACAAAATCAAAATACCAAAAGTATTGAATTTTCTATAATATGGAATATCAAACAACCACAACTAGTTTGCCATTCCACAGTCAGCACTATTTTTATTTGCACAATGGACTTGCAACAGATTATACTATACATGTACCTTCAGGAATAGCACTTGTCTTCAAAAATGAACTTTGCTTTTCTTTTTCTGTATTCAGGATCACAGGCAGTCTCAAGGCAGGTGAGATTATAGGAGGAATCTCCTCCATGTGTATTGTAGGATTCTCAACTGCCCTGGTATACACACACTTTTCAATCATGTTGTAGCGAATTCGTCCAAGGAAAGTTTCTTCAAGGAAAGTCAACAAGCCTGTCTGATATAGGAGGTGACACTGATGTATCATGTTGTTTAGGGAAGATGATCTACAGTATAAGGTAAGGATAATAATAAAATTCATGATAAAATAATATGATAAAATTTATTATATATATATATATAGAGGATATTACACGGTGGTGCGAAGATATGAATTTTATCTTCGAGTGGGGGAAAACAATATTTTACGAATGAGTGCAGCGAATGAGTAAAATATCGTTTTTGCCACGAGAAGATAAAATTCATATGTTCAAGCCACCGTGTAATGTTCTTTTTATTATATAGATTCAATGCAAAAGGCGGTGAAATTTTAAATGATGTCATCGATATCTTCACTAGTGAGGATATGGAAAATACGACACTGTATATTTCCTAGTAAAACACTCGCATCTATATAATAAATATATATATATATTTAAAATACTCATTAATGATTGATGAAGAAAACACAAAAGAAATCATGACCGTGAAGGAGGTTGTAAATCTGATACAAGCCACGTGTGTTGTATCATTTGATACAGAATACTAATAAACCTGATACAGAATACTAATAGAGTTAGGGACCTCTAGCGGCTGTATCACACGTACATATCAATGCTATCTCAACTCTCAAACACTAAAATTGACCTTTTTCTAACTAAATCCAAATAAATATTACTTATATTAACATCAAAGACTCAGAGTATTTTAAGTCATTTACAACATGAGTGGCCGTGTTGTATTAGACAAGCTCTCGCCTTCGGCTCGAGCTTGTATATCCAATACTGTACAACACGGCCACTCATGTAGTAAATAGTACATATATATACATGTATATATATATATATATATTTATATATAATTTATTTGTTAGGGTGCTGCACTCAAGAAGTTGTTAACAGGCTACACTACACTATGTACACTACTGTACAACGCATGTGTATTTACATGAAATGTATGTAAATATTAACATATACAACTTGTAGTATCACACAATGAAAATCTCACATTTTTGTTGCTGCAACAATTCTTTTCATTTCCATCTCTAAGATAAACTTCCCCAATGATACCACACACCCCACAGATAACCGTGTCAAGGTCTCTTACAGTTATTGCCTCAAAACAACAGTTGTAGCCATGAAAATGGGGATAGTGAACAATCGTTGAGCAGTTATCCCAATCAGTTTATTGTTGTCGTTCTTCACATATTGTGTGCGAATGTTGGTGGAAAATTCGATGAACTGGGATACTATTTTCAAGGAGGGATACCAGATTTTAAGTGCCAGTATCCCACTGGATACTGCTGAAAATTTTAAATCTCATGCCCTGTACATACATACATACATATCGTCACAGCTATTTTCTTAACATTACAGCAACATGTTCTAATGTTTCAAATGGTACCTGCACATTGTCATTTACGTGTTTAACCAAAACATGCGAATTTCACAATCCCACATTTCTCGAAGGTGACAATCGTACATATAAGCTGGAGTTACCCAAGCTTATTACCATTTCTTAGTTTAACGTATAACCGTAGTATAGTTATCTTCACGAGTACGTTATTACCACAGTTATTACTATAAATTTTTCTCCTTAATTCACAAGGTTATTAGTCTAAGATTATCCGCTTGCTTTATAATGTAGCTTTCTAAACTATTCAATGCGTTTGACCTTAATTATTTGTTCTATTCTGAACTAACGTCTTCCAAAGTTACACCGAACGTTCGGTTTTGTTTACTCGAATTTATATCACCTCGCTTGTTGTATAATACTCGACCACCTGTGCGACAATGCCTCAAACTTGGAACACAGACATTGCAAACAACTACTGTAGAGGAAGGGCTTCCTATGTTCTAGGCAGAAATGATCAGTGGCCACATAAACAAGACAAATTGCAGTCGGAAATGGAAAAACGTAGAGAGGATGAAAGGGTTGCTCTTGAACAGTTCAAAACGAAAAATCAGGAGAAACTCATTCACCCACAACAAACAAACGCCACTACTCAGCAATTATCCTTTTAGATAACCAACTCCTCTTGGACATATTGCCCCAAGTGCTGCTCTTTAAAGCCAGAAAAGCTTTTACCACGATATGCCAAAATGCCTGTGACCAAGCATTTGAAAGATTGTCTGTGTTCTCAAGACAGATATCTTGTTCCATCAGCTCCTTTAGTTCCTGAGCTGCTAGTTAACCTCAGCGTGGCAGATATATCTGTGTTGAGACCATTCGACTTTCACTGTGGTGATTATAAACAGGCAAGCTCTAGAATAAATCAAATTGTTATTTCTAACCTTTTTGATAATGAAACACCTCTTGCCAGGATTCAGTGTGATTGTGAATTAGAGCCTATGCCTATTTACAAGAACATGCGCGTCCTAATCACACAAGATCGGTCCAAAGAGAATAACGTTGTGAACGGACAGCAAGCTGTCGTTCACACGGTCCAGAATGCAACTGTATTTTTTAAGCTATGTGACAATAAAATCATTAGCACATATCCTGTTACCTACCTTTACAAAGACAACCGTCCTTGCACTTCGTATCCATTTATGCCATCGTATGCGGTTACAATTGCCAAAGCCCAGGGACAAACGTTAGGAGAAGTCATACTGTGGCTTGACATACCGAAGATCCCACATGGTTTCGCTTATCTTGCCTTATCAAGAGTAAGATGTAGTAAAAACCTAAAACTATTAAATAAAATAAAATAAAAAGTGACCAATGTATCCCTGTTAGGAGGAAATGATGATGGATCACTTGCCCACCTCTTTCGTATATATTACTCGTCAAGGCATAATTGTTCAAATTTATCTCCTGTACTGACCCACACTTAATTTTTGGCAACTTATTAATATTACTGTGGCAACCGCTCTAGGAAATAAAAGGTTAAGAGCATTTCACAAATCAATACATTGCTATCCAGAAACAGGATGTAAATGAAAGATCCAATTGAGACACATTGAAACATACTTAGTCTTTACGTCTATCTTATACAACGTAATTTCAAGGCAGGGCCATGTAAACCGGGTGTACACCGTTTAGCAGAATTTCCAATTCAAAGTTGTCATTTACAAAACAGGAGGATACGACAGAAACAAGCATTACATTATGAAATAAACTTTCGGTATCGCTAGCTGCCAGTACTGCTTAAACTTACTGAGGATTAGGGTGGGAAGGGTTGGGGTTTAAAGCATTGACATTCCACAGCCTCCGGGGTTATCCCTGTGGTAACTTTTCTGACACCCCTAGCTTAAAACTCGTAAAGACTAAGGGATCGATAGGCCATGCTTTCACAGTTTGTATTCATACTGAAAATCAAAATCAAGAGAGCTTTTACCCTTTTGTTCTACATGAGATTTCCGTTCTCGTTGAGCTCACCTTAGGACACCTGCGTTATCATTTGACAGTCGTGCCGCCCCAGCCAAACTCCCAACCTGACAGTGTCTTTGGCTCGGATCGACCGGCAGAAGAGCGATCTTAAGACTAAAATGTGGACGCGAGGTCCAGCTCCGCTTCACCGAATAAGTAAAAAAACGATAAGAGTAGTGGTGTTTCACTTGCGGATTCCTCCTCCCACTTATTCTACACCTCTCATGTTTTTTCACAGAGTCAGACTAGAGTCAAGCTCAACAGGGTCTTCTTTCCCCGCTGTTGCTGCCAAGCCCGTTCCCTTGGCTGTGGTTTCGCTAGATAGTAGATAGGGACAGTGGGAATCTCGTTAATCCATTCATGCGCGTCACTAATTAGATGACGAGGCATTTGGCTAGTGTGTGTATCAGCTTTAAAAGTTCTGGATACAGATTTGACCAAGTATAGTGTTGGTATCACTCTTATCATCATTTTCAACACATTAAGCCCCGAAGAGTGACACATCACCCATTTACATGATCGTCATAATCATCGAGTTCTATATGTGGATTTCCTAAATGTTCTCCAAATGTTAAATCCTCCTTCAAGGCAAATAATCGAAAGTAATTCTATGTCATTCAATGTAATACGCAAATCATTGGAGAGCAACTCAAACGATAGCAATGCCATAGATCCTCTCCAACTCATAGATACCAAAGAAAAGTTAACAGTCCTTACATTACATATATTGTTCACCCACATTATAATATAATCTGTTCTATAATAATCTACTTTCCTTTGATGGACTTGCGCCAGATCGGCGTTGTCCGCACATACCGTTACATCTATAACATATCCAATTGCCTGTTCTTCAGAATAGATCACTAAATCTGGTCTTCGAATACCTGCCTGAGTAGCTATTGAAGGTTCCACCATAATCTGCCATCCTTTCTTCCTAACTATCCTTCCTACCATAGACGTAATCCTATCGTGTCTCTTAATCCGTTGACCCCATGTTCTGGGACATACTTGCAAAATATGGCCTAATGATTCAGGTCTACCACAACAGTCACATGATGTATTCCTTGCAGGACGTCCTCTTGAACTCCGTAGCGCCGTATTCATCAGGTTCCCACGAATCTTTACTGCTCCCACGTAATTATATCCCCGCATAATGTTAGAGCCTTTAACAATCCACCGATGGATTTTTCCAACGTTGCTGATGTTATGCAATCCTCGACCGTCCGTCGCTTGATACAGCTTCTCCGCAAAGGCTCTAAACATGGATGGAATTGTAGTTATTACGGTATTGTCGATCGTTATTGGCTTTGACCACTTCCTTACTAAACCTTGGTAGAACTTTTCTGGAACTGCCTGAACTGCAGGATCCGTAGAGACATTCGCTTCATTTTTAACAAAGGGATTCTCACTGCCAAACACTGTATTCCCAGGCCGCCGTCCTGCACCTTTGCGTAGAAAAATGGTATTACTGTGTCTTTAGGAAGCTTGAGCCATCCTCGAACTGCTGCCCGTATCATCCTGTCCAGATATTTTAAGTATCCCATTACTGTACCAGCGAGTACAAGCTCGTGGTATAAAGATGGTATGAGATGACTACGCAGAATGAATAAACGTTGTGGTCTTAAGGGCGCTTTAGTAATGTTTCCAAGGGCAACCTCCAAATTCCTAGTGATATCAGCTTTAGAACCCTTAGCCGTAAAATGGAGCCCCAACTCTCTTACTTGGCACCTCCTCGCGGTGAGAGTCGTGAGTACCCTTCCTATTTGTTGGAAGGGGAATTAAGTACCTTTCCAATTTGTAGGAGGGGGAAACTAAGACCCAGGAACTGGCATTCAATGGGCTGCCAACCCGAATGTCCAGAATTTAATCGGTACTACAAGAAATCAAAGAACTACGGGGGCGGCAGCCGCTGCTTCCACCGATAGTCAGCTTCGAGAAGCGGCAATTCATGGAGTCTGTGTATGTGAGATCTGTCAAGCAGTTTTCAAGAACATGAGAGGGCTTAATGTTCACTTTAGGAAAATGCACGAAGTCTAATACCATGCCGCAAATATTCCGCCGGCCCGACGTAAGGCGCGATGGGATAGAGAAGAGTTGGTGATGCTGGCAAGAGAAAAAATTCGCTTGCGCAGATTGGGTGTGAAAAATCTGAACCAAGCTTTGCATCAAGCCTTTCCATCAAGAACTGTTGAAAGCATCAAGGGCCAGAGGCGAAAAGCAAATCGGGTATATGGAGAACTATTAAACGAATTAAGCCAGAATCCAACAACTAGCGGACTCAACGCATGCGAGTGAAGAGGCCACCGACCATAGTGATATTGAGGATGACGAAAGCGAGCAACTAACAGAGGAAGATAGTTGGAGCACAAGGATAATGACCGAAATTAATGATTACCAGTTTAATGTTGCATTTGATCTATCTAACATCAACCCAGGCGAACCAGATGAGAACGTTCGAGCTTTTATAGACTCGGATTTTGATTCGTGGATACCTCCTGCTGGGACGGAGGATAGTCGACCAAATCCAGTGCGTCCCCCCTGTGAGGAATTATTGAAAGAAACATGCCCAGAGAAGAGCTAACTTTGCCAAGATACAGAGATATTTTCGCACTAATAGATCAAGGTGTGTGAGAGAAGTGATCAACGGTGAATGGTCTGCGGATAGAGTTGGAGCTTCGCTAAATGAGCAAGATAATTACTGGAGAACAATTTTTGAGAAACCACCATCTCCGGATAATAGGAAACCAGCTCCTGTTGGTCCAGTTTGTTGGAACATGGTTGATATGATTACTGTGAGCGAAGTTAAGGCCACGTTGAATCAAATGACGAATAGTGCTCCAGGACCCGACCGGTAAGACCTTGAAAGATCTGAAAGCAATTCCTGATGAGCAGCTGGTAGCGAGATTTAATCTATGGCTACTGGCTGGTTACCAACCGCAAAGGTGCAGAGTGGGCGAAACAGTTTGCATACCCAAGGAGATTGGAACACGTGATCCAGCAAAGCATCGACCGATTACCATGTCGTCAATGATCATACGATGCTTCCACAAATTAATGGCCGCGAGAATGGGGAAGTTTTTGCCGTTCAGTGAACGACAAAAGGCGTTTCGTTCGGGAGACGGGATTGCGGATAATATTCTCTTATTGAGATCTATTATCAAGTACCATCAGGAGAAGAAGTGCTCCCTCAATGTTGTCTTTGTCGACGTTAGGAAGGCATTCGATTCTGTATCTCATGATTCAGTTTTGATAGCTGCCGAGCGTCTTGGCGTTCCACCACGTTTTTTGGGTTACTTGAGGGAGCTGTACTCAGGCAGTTACACAGTCTTAAGAGTTAACGGTGAACGAAGTCATCCCATCTGAGTCTCTCAAGGAGTGAAGGAAGGAGATCCGATGTCCGTCCGTTTATTCAATGCTGTGATAGATTGGTCCTTGTCGGAAGTAATAACAAGGAGCGAGTTAATACCAAGGAGAGGACAGTAGTCATTATTGGTGACTCCATTGTAAAGAATGTGCAAGGTCGGAAATTATCCAGCAGTCCAAGAACATTGGTTAAAGCTTTCCCAGGAGCCAGGGTTGACGATATGTTTCACTATGTAAAGCCCACACTGAAACACCGACCTGATGAGATCATCATTCACGTCGGTACAAATGATGTGAAGCATTCAAGCCAAAGAACAGTCGCGGAGCGTATTATAGATCTTGGTAATGGTATTGTCGCTGATTCTCCTGGTACCAAGGTAACTATTTCCAGTTTACTCTGTAGATCTGATGACTGTTCTCTTGACGCGAAAGTTAAGGAAGTAAACAAGGTACTGAACACCTTTGCCAATCAGTATGGGTGGAAAATTATCACCCATCAAAATATTACTAATGTTCATTTAAACTCTGGCGGTTTACACCTTAATCGTAATGGCTGTAAAGTTTTATTTTCTAACTTTGCCGATTACATAAACGATAATTGACTTTTTAATATTTCGTCGCTTGAGACTGAAACTGCTGCAGCCTCTGACACTATTGGTAATACCTCTGACGATTTTCTTAATAAGAAATCAGTTTCTTTTCTTCCCGCCACGCGCGGATTTAGGCTTGCCTCGTTAAATATTACTAGCTTACCAAAGCATATCGATGAACTTAGAGTTTTACTTGTCGACATCCCCATTGATGTGGTAGCAATTAACGAGACAAGGCTTGACTCTTCGATTAGCGATGGCGATGTGTATATTCCCGGTTACGAAATTATCCGTCGTGATAGAAGTACAAACGGCAGATTCGGTGGAGGTGTTTGTTTTTATATTCGATGTAGTATAAATTATTCACCTCGCCTTGACCTATGTATTGATCAACTCGAAAATCTGTGTATTGAAATTCGAAAACCACGATCGAAACCTTTTCACATCGCGACCTGGTACCGACCACCTGATTCGACTGTTGATAAGTTTAATTTTTTTGAGACACTTGTTGGCAGGCTTGATGCAGAAGGCGTAGAATTTTATTTGATAGGAGACATGAACTACAATTTAGCAGCGCCTCAGTTGGATCATAATTCAAATTTGCTGAACAGCATAGTAGAACTTTTTAGTCTGCACCAACTCATAAGTGAACCAACTCGTATTACTAAAACATCGTCAACCTTGATTGATTTAATTTTTACAAACAGTCCGGTTTGTTCCGGTGTCGCTCATATGGGCATTAGCGATCATAGTCTTGTATACGCATTTCGCAAACTTTCCATTGGCTTATCTACTAAGGGTCACTGTACAGTGACTTATAGGAAATTTAAAGATTTTGATCCAATCAATTTTCGTAATGATATTAGTTTACAGAGTTGGGACAGTATAGATATGTACGATGACCCAAACAGTATGTGGCGTGCTTGGAAAAAATTGTTCTTTAGTGTAGTTGACAGGCACGCCCCCATACGTACAAAACGTGTTCGTGCTTTTAAATCACCTTGGATCACATCGCATTTAAAACAACGTATGCATGATAGATATATTTTAAAGTTAAAGGCGACTCGATCTAATGATCCCAGGGATTGGTTTGTCTTCAAGAAATGTCGCAACTCTGTAAACAATGAAATTAAGCTAGCCAAGGAGATGTATTACAGGAATGCCTTTGATGAAAATGAAGGGGATTCACGCAAGACTTGGAGTATTATTAATGAGCTTACTGCTAGAAAATCTAATTCCTCCCACATAAAAGAAATCAATCAAAACGGCATTTCTATTTGCAATGCACAAGAATTATCTGAGGCCTTTAATGATAATTTTGCTAGTATAGGACCTAAACTTGCTAATGAAATTCCTGTTAATGGAAATAGCCGTTCACACCTTGACTATCTTAATAGTCTGGGATCTGGAGAGGAGTTTGATTTGAAACCTACTGATTGCTCTATAGTACTTCCTCTGTTATTTAAACTAAGTACATGGAAGGCAACTGGTTTGGATAAGATATCTGCCATACTTCTCCGTGAATGCGCTGACCTCATCGCAGATTCTCTTTGTTTGATTTTTAATCGTTCCATTATCACAGGTATTTTTCCTGATGAGTGGAAGGTTTCGAAAGTTATACCGTTATTTAAACAAGGGGAACGTGCTGATTTGAATAACTATCGCCCCATTTCGATTATTCCGGTTGTAGCTAAAGTTTTCGAGAGGATAATTTACGATCAGGTCTTTGCTTTTCTAACGGAAAATAATTTATTCTCTAGCCACCAATCAGGGTTCCGATCCCTTCATTCTACAGTCACTGCATTACTAGAGGCGACTGACGATTGGGCATATAATATCGATCGAGGTGATGTGAACGCTGTAGTTTTCTTAGATCTCAAGAAAGCTTTTGATACGGTGGATCACAATATTCTGTTATCGAAATTAAACGAATATGGCATTAGAGGCGTCTCGAAAATTGGTTCAAGTCTTATTTGACCGATCGCAATCAAAAATGTTTTGTGAACGGTTGTCTCTCATCAAACGGTTCACTATCGTGCGGTATCCCCCCGGGAACAATTTTGGGGCCATTATTGTTCATACTTTACATTAACGATTTACCAAATTGCCTCTCATACTCAGCCTCGAATGTATGCTGATGACACTCATTTAACTTTCGCTAGCGACAATATTGATGCCATAGATCATAATATGAACCAAGATCTTGCAAATGTTAATGAGTGGCTTGTTGCGAACAAGCTAACTCTTAATAAATCGAAAACTGAATTCATATTAATCGGATCTCGACAAAAAATAAGCACTTTTGATAAATCACCGTCATTAACAATTGATGGGACTCCTATAGAACAGGTATCTAATTTAAAATCTCTCGGTGTTTATATTGATGAGAATCTTTCCTGGAACATACAAATCAATAAGTTGTCTAAAAAGATTGCTTCTGGGATCGGAGCCCTGAAGCGCATTAGAACATTTGTTCCCCACAGGACGCTGCGGTTGGTATTCAACTCGCTGGTGAAACCACATTTTGACTACTGCAGTGTTGTGTGGGGAAGTTGTAATAAAACCCTTGCTACTAAAGTTCAAAAGTTGCAAAATCGCGCGGCTTGGGTTTTAACATTTTCTAACTATGATGCTAATGCAGATGATTTGTTTCAAAAACTTGGCTGGAGAAAACTAGAATCTCAGCGCCAGATTAGTAAAGCTGTTATGGTCTATAAATCACTAAATGGACTAGCTCCTGACTATCTTTGTTCTAAATTTATTGACCGTAGCAGCGTTACAAATTACTCTTTAAGGAATACTGAGAACAAGCTTGCTATTCCATTTTCCCGCACCAACTTTCTTAAAAATAGCTTTGCCTATAGTGGTGCTGTTTTGTGGAATAGCCTTCCAATTGAGTTGTGACAAGCGGAAAGTCTAGGTGGTTTTCGCGCTGGCTGCAGAAGTTTCTTACTTTCTTAGTTTTTAATTTTTAATTTATTGATAACACACGGCACTTATGGAAAGCAGGTTCTTTGTGTTTTGTCTTTTTTTTATTATTGTTTTAATTAGGTAGGATTTTGTAATATATTATATGTAGTAGTTTGTAAACTTTGTATTTTAACTTTTGTATCAAATCCTGATGAGTATACCGTGTATAAATAAAGTTATTCTATTCTATTCTATCCGGAGATTGGGGTCGAGATTAACGGAACGATGATTAACACCCTAGCATTTGCTGACGACCTGGTTTTGCTAATGCGTACAGCACGGGGAGCTGCTAGCCAGCTCTCGAAGTTGGAACATCACCTTCGCTTGTGTGGATTGACGATCAGTAGTGGAGTTGGCGGCAAATCTTCATCCCTCCGGATCGACGTAGATGGAAAGAGGAAAATGTGGGTGGTCAATCCTAACTCTCATTTGATGGTGAACGGTGATACTGTCCCCGCAATGAATATTGTGGAAGCATATTGTTATTTGGGGCTCCATTTTATGGCTAAGGGTTCTAAAGCTGATATCACTAGGAATTCGGAAGTTGCCCTTGGAAACATTACTAAAGCGCCCTTAAGACCACAACAACGTTTATTCATTCTGCATAGTCATCTCATACCATCTTTATACCACGAGCTTGTACTCGCTGGTACAGTAATGGGATACTTAAAATATCTGGACAGGATGGTACGGGCAGCAGTTCGAGGATGGCTCAAGCTTCCTAAAGACACAGTAATACCATTTTTCTAGCAGGACGGCGGCCTGGGAATACAGTGTTTGGCAGTGAGAATCCCTTTATTAAAAATGAAGCGAATGTCGCGGTTATCCAACTCTATGGATCCTGCAGTTCAGGCAGTTGTTCCAGAAAAGTTCTACCAAGGTTTAGTAAGGAAGTGGTCAAAGCCAATAACGATCGACAATACCGTAATAACTACAATTCCATCCATGTTTAGAGCCTTTGCGGAGAAGCTGTATCAAACAACGGACGGTCGAGGATTACATAACATCAGCAACGTTGGAAAAATCCATCCGTGGATTGTTAAAGGCTCTAACATTACGCGGGGATATAATTACGTGGGAGCAGTAAAGATTCGTGGGAACCTGATGAATACGGCGCTACGGAGTTCAAGAGGACGTCCTGCAAGGAATACATCATGTGACTGTTGTGGTAGACCTGAATCATTAGGCCATATTTTACAAGTATGTCCCAGAACATGGGGTCAACGGATAAAGAGACACGATAGGATTACGTCTATGGTAGGAAGGATAGTTAGGAAGAAAGGATGGCAGATTATGGTGGAACCCTCAATAGCTACTCAGGCAGGTATTCGAAGACCAGATTTAGTGATCTATTCTGAAGAACAGGCAATTGGATATGTTATAGATGTAACGGTATGTGCGGACAACGCCGATCTGGCGCAAGTCCATCAAAGGAAAGTAGATTTTATAGAACAGATGATATTATGTGGGTGAACAATATATGTAATGTAAGGACTGTTAACTTTTCCTCGGTATCTATGAGTTGGAGAGGATCTATGGCATTGCTATTGTTTGAGTTGCTCTCCAATGATTTGCATATTACATTGAATGACATAGAATTACTTTCGATTATTTGCCTTGAAGGAGGATTTAACATTTAGAGAACATTGAGGAAATCCACACATAGAACTCGATGATTATGACGATCATGTAAATGGGTGATGATGTCACTCTTCGGGGCTTAATGTGTTGTAAATGATAAGAGTGAGACCAACTCTATATTTGGTCAAATCCTCATCTAATTAGTGACGCGCATGAATGGATTAACGAGATTCCCACTGTCCCTATCTACTATCTAGCGAAACCACAGCCAAGGGAACGGGCTTGGCAGCAACAGCGGGGAAAGAAGACCCTGTTGAGCTTGACTCTAGTCCGACTCTGTGAAAAAACATGAGAGGTGTAGAATAAGTGGGAGGAGCAATCCGCAAGTCAAATACCACCACTCTTATCGGGTTTTTTACTTATTCGGTGAAGCGGAGCTGGACGTCGCGTCCACATTTTAGTCTTGAAGATCGCTCTTCTGCCGGTCAATCCGAGCTGAAGACACTGTCAGGTTGGGAGTTTGGCTGGGGCGGCACGACTGTCAAATGATAACGCAGGTGTCCTAAGGTGAGCTCAATGAGAACGGAAATCTCATGTAGAACAAAAGGGTAAAAGCTCACTTGATTTTGATTCTCAGTATGAATACAAACTGTGAAAGCATGGCCTATCGATCCCTTAGTCTTTACGAGTTTTAAGCTAGGGGTGTCAGAAAAGTTACCACAGGGATAACCCGGAGGCTTAGGAATGTCAACTATTTACGCCCAACCCTTCCCCCCCCCCTAATAGTAATTGATTGCCTGAGTCCTAGGTGATGCATATTACTTACGCTCTTATGAGGTATAACCCTTTAGACGGGACAATATAAATTGTTTTCGGTTATTCTTTTAAACAAGGATAGTGAAATATATAGCTAGGGAGAAACCCTCCGTTTGAGTGTTCTTTAAGTGACGGTGACAATAACATCCTCCTGAGTGTTTCTTTTTGGTCAAAATAAGGAGAGAAAAGTAACCTACACGCTTATCAGGTAATAAACATTTATATAGGGGGACAATGTAAATTGTTTCCTTTTTTTTCTTTCAATGAACATAGTAATAAATTAGTGATGGATAATAAACTGACGGTTTGACTGGTGTTAATCACATCCTCCTGACTGTTAAACAATTTGGTTTGGATTAGCAACTGCGAAGCGATTGTGCAATTAAGTAAAAAAAAGCGCAAGGGAAGAAACTTCAATGTGGTTTTGTTTTAGAATAGGTTTGAAACAGATGGGTAAACATTTCTGATGTTGCGTATACGTAATTTGACATGCAGTGGCTGAGAATTAATGGTATTCTTATACGTTGTCATTGCGGAGCATTAACATTTATGGAACTTATCTTCAGTTGGATACATTTGTTCACATTTTGTCAATTTTACGAGAACAAGGGGGATATTTAAATTTTTGGGTGAAAGAAGGACGATGTTCATTTACAATAGGGCTGTAACCATGAATTTTTATTAATGTAGTTGTAGTATTTTTGGGACTTACCTTCGTGAAATGTCTTTCCACTTTTCTATTGGTGATTATTCTTTCTGCAACTTCTGAAAATGCGAAGATATGGAAATGTAGTTGTTCTGGTGCCAATGCTGCGTTGCAATACACATTTGTAACATTTAGGGAACTTACCTTCGTTTGGATACATAAGTTTAAGTTTAATAATTATGCTACATTAAGCATCTCAAATACATACATACAATTATCTCAAACATGCAATAAAAATTTACAGTATAAACCTATATACAATATACACATCTAATTATTATAAAAAATATTAAATAAAAAGTTATACTCGTTTAAAAATCTCCTCCGAAAGTTCCCAAAAACCGTTATTAATTCCTTGCCTAATTGAATCCTGTTTGTACTGTTCTAATAATATTTTAAAACTTATAACTGAAGAAGTAGTCCTAACTGCTAAGGGTAATCTGTTCCAATATTTAAGCGATCTACACTTAAATAAGTCCTGGTACAAAGTTGAGTTAGACCCATGCATTAACAAGTTCTGCCTACCAGACTTGCCACTTCTAAACATATGTTGACCATAAGAAACAATTTTATTTGAATTTTAAACATCTCGATGAGGTCGCCTCGCGTTCTTCGCTCCAACAATGTTGTTAGTCCCAGTTTCATCAGTCTTTCTTTATATGACAAATTTTCCAACCCCCTAATTAATTTTGTAAATTTACGTTGGCAGTTTTCAAGTTCCATTATACATTGCCAATTACCATATCTAGGATGGGGTGCCCACACCTGAACGCAGTATTCAAGATGTGGTCTTATCAGTGATTTGTAAATAGGCAAAAGTACGTTAGATTCCCGAGAAAGTACATTCCTCAAAATCCAAGCGGTCATCCACTTCGCTTTCCCAATGTTTTTCTCGATTTGATTAGACCAAGAAAAAGTTTCTGATAGCACCACACCCAAATCCTGTTCTTCCTCAACTACCTTGAGTTCGTTTCCACCAAGGGAATAACTCTGCCTACCATTGTTTTTTCCAAGGTGAATAACAGTACATTTCTTAGGGTTAAAATTCATACACCAGTTGGATTCCCAGTTTGATAAACGTTCCAAGTCTTGCTTTATTACTTCAGAATCGTTTGCATCGCCTACAAGCTTTACATCATCGGCAAAAAGCTTAAAAACTGATTTAACATTCTCGGGTAAGTCGTTAATAAACAAAACAAAAAGAAGCGGGCCAAGCACGGATCCCTGCGGCACGCCAGAAACGACTCGTTTCCATTCCGAATATGAATCTCCCACTTTTACAGTCATGTATCTATTTTTCAAAAAATCCTGAACAATAGCCAGAGTATTCCCAATAATTCCAAAGGACTGCAATTTAATTAGTAAACGAGAGTGTGGAACGGAGTCAAAAGCTTTACAAAAATCCAAATATGTCAAATCAACGTCGTGACCACAATCCAGAAAGTTTGCTATTTCTTCAACAGTTTCCAGAAGATTAGATAAACAAGACTCCTGTAACAAAACCATGTTGGAAAGGTGACAATTTGTTATGCACATGCTGCAGTATGTGCTTACGTAGAAGTTTTTCATAAACCTTACATAGAATGCAAGTCAATGAAACTGGTCTATAATTATTTGCATCCGACTTTCACCCTTTCTTAAAAAGGGGAATTACAATAGCTTGTTTCCAAATCTCTGGAACTCTTTCATACTTCACATAACTTCTAAATAGTTGGCTGACTGCTTGAACAAACGTAGGATTATCACTAAGTAGTTTCAATATCTTTGAATGAATTTCATCTGGACCATGAGACTTGAAAATATCCAAAGAGCTTAGCAATTGATAAACATCCTTGTCGTCAATGCACATATCTTCAATATGTGACGTACTTGGAGTAGTGACATAACATTCCTTTCTCAATGGCCCATCAGGTTCCATTGTAAATACAGATGAAAAATAATCCGCAAGTAAATCTGCAGATTCTTTAGGACTTGTCGTCTTTGTGTTAGAACCTTGGTTTGTTAGTGGTCCAACCACTTCATGCACTTTTCTCTTTAATCGAATATATGAATAAAATGCCTTTGAATTAGTTTTTATACCTCTTGCAAGCTTTCTCTCGTACTTCCGTTTAAGATCCCCTTCAGTAGATTCAAACGCATACTTCAGATTAATATCCGTAAGCAAATTTTCAAAGTCTTGCCACCTCTGATTCTTTTCTTTTCTTAATCGTTTCAATTTACTGCATTCCCAAGGTAGTTTGCGAATCTCTAAACCATTTGTAGTTCTAATTATCTTGATCGGTGTACACGCATTACTGATGGAAATTATTTTGGAGTGCAAATCTTCCCACATACCATCTATATATATCCCATTCGGCGCCATTAAAAACCCAATCCATATTTTCTCCGAGAGCTTTAACCTTGGACACATCACACTTCGACCAATTTCGTTTATTACTTGCAAAGTAATGCACCTCATTAACGATGTTAAGAGTAGTTTCAATTATTAAATGGTCACTTCGTCCTAAGGGCGCATGGGTTTCAACACTTTCAATCAAATGCATGTTCGATGACAACAATTGATCCAATGTAGACTCTTGAAGGTGACCATTCACTAATCTACACCTTGTAATTTGGTCCTTAATATGCCAAGTAAGTCCCTTTTGAATAAAAAAATCGATAAACTTTATTTGATTCAACAAATTTCTATCCATTGTTTCACTTGGAGCCCTAACACATCCAGATTGTCAATTAACATTGGGTAAATTAAAATCACCAACCAAGATAAGTTCTGAATTGTCATTCACTGGTAAGTTATTCAACTCAGTAAGCAATGATTGATTTTGACTTCTGTCAATGCAGTAGAGCGATAAACACAAACTACGTGAATTATTTCTTTCACCGTTTCAAAAGAAATCCCAACGCAATCACGAACAACAAATGACTCTGGGCGAACTGCCGATAACCGAATATTCGCATAAATAATAGCACCACCTCCATTAACATTTCTGTCTGCTCGGAACATATTATAATTCGGTATAGATAATTCAGCATCAACATAATCCTCTCCAAAATGAGTCTCCGATACACAAATAATATCTGCATCACGTTCAGAGGCGACAACGATAAGTTCAGTCAACTTATTTCGTAAGGAGTTAGCGTTAGTATAAATTAATTTTACCTTGTTGTGGTCTCTTGAGAGCTCTGTTGATTCTCGGGGTTGACTACTATTGTTTTCTTTTGCTTCGTCTCCCGTAGAAATTTTCTTGCTCGAAAATTCGCTTCCCTTTGCAATCTTGACAAATTCGGATTTATCCAGTAACCACCTGTTGATTTTACTCCTTTTCCATTTCCATGATAAAAGCTAGCAGTTTCTGGCTTGTTAAACAATACAAGCAACGGGCGAGGGGCACTCTTTACAACATTGTTTTCATCTTTTCGGCTGCCCAATCGAACACACTTAACCATGAGCTTTGGATCCTGCAGCTCAAGTATATCTTGCACTAGTATATCTTTCATCATACTCCCTCCGTTTATTCGAAGAATCATGCTCTGCACATTCGGGTACATTTCGAATAATGACATTACACTTTCGACGATCACGTTCTACAATATCATCCTCGGTTTTCTGCATTCCTTTCTCTACCACTGTTGCCGACGATTTTTCAAAGCACTCCATTATGATGGACTCTTGTGTCTCCTTCGTGACCCACGCGTACGTACGGGCAGTATGCTTTTCTGTTTCCTTAACCACTGTAGTAACCAAAAGAGGTAGTACCTTCATTACCTCTGATTTAACTTTTTCTTGCAGTGTTGGCTCCAAAGCTTCGCTTTCATCTTCATTTTGTGGCACAACAAAACATCTCGGGCAATGCCATTCGGTGTATTTACCAGATTCTTTAGAAGACATTCCATGTAGTCCTACATGCCACTTCACATTACAGCCACAACAAGCTATTGTCGGACTGTTATAACGAACACCCACTGTTTTCATTTTACACGGGCAAAGAAGGTCTACTACACTAGCGGCTCCAGAGTCTGTCGCCGCCATCTTGGCTTTAGAAAATTGACATTTTGTTAATTTTACAAGAAGGAGGATATTTACCTTGGAGGATGTTCAACTATAACTCGGGCATAACCCCTCCCACTTTGATTGAATTTTTATTAATGGAGTTGTAGTGTTATCATGGGTTACGTTCATTAAATGTTCATGAAATGTTTTTATTAATGGACATTTTTAAAGAACTTTTTGTTTCTTTCTGTAAGTTCTGAAAATACGACGATATGGAAATGTCGTTGTTTTGGTGACTAGGTTGCATTACTATGGTGGCCGAGGGCTGCCACGGTAAAATTTACTTGTTTTTTTAATTTATTTTTTTTATTATTATTTTTCTTTAAATTTTATTTATTTATTTATTTTTTTTATTTTTTATTTTTATTTTTTATTTTTATTATGTTTTTATTTTTTTATTTTTTCAATTTTTTGGTTTATAGGGTTCTTTGAAATTTGCTTTCTAAAATATTTTATTAAAAAATAATCCATGGCCGAGGACTGCCACGGAAAAATTTACTTGTTTTTTAATAATTTTTTTTATTTTTTCCTTTTCTTATTTTTCTTTTAATTTGTTTTTTATTTTTTGGTGCATTGGATTCTTTTAAATTTGCTTTTAAAAAATACCATGGCCGAGGGCTGCCAAATAAAACCATCCCACAAGCGGGATGTTAAACTTGAACACATAAAGGTAAAAATTCTATAGGGGTGCTGTGGTCGGGGTATGAGAGGCGGGGTATTTTTCCGTAGGGTTGTGGTTAGGTTTAGGATTTCCGGGTGGCGTGATTAGGTTTATGGTTTCCAGGGGGTGGTATGGGGGTGATGTTTCGTTTAAAAAGGTTGTCTAATCAGATGGTGGTTTTAGTAGTTGGTTAAGCTTCATAATTTGAAGGAAATGATAGCTCATGGCCGGGAACAAGAGTCCTGGTAACCAAAATTCATCTGGGCGCCGAAATCCAAAATGGCGGAAGCCTGGAAGGCCGATATGCAACTGAAAACAGACATGGAAAACTACGTTAGGCAAGGTTTGACTCGAAATGAGACTTTGGATAGGTTTGACTCGAAATGAGACTTTGGATTTCCTGAAACGAGACTTTCCTAACTATTTGTGGAGTATTCACACATTAGACAGACGTCTGCGTTATTTTGAAATATATTATAACGACAATCGAGTTTCGGTAAAAGATGTAAGGGAGGTTGTCCAGAAAGAGTTGGAAGGCCCTGGAAAACTTCTAGGATACCGTGCTATGCACAAAAAAGTAAGACAGGAGCACAACTTATTGGTTACCTCGGGATGCTGTGTATGGATTAAAAGCTCGTGGTCCAGTTGGTGTCAATAAACAGAGAAAAAAGGGCAACTTTACATCAAAAGGTCCCAATTGGGTCCATTCTCTTGATGGCCACGACAAACTAATGGGCTATCAAAATAGCACTTTGCCATTAGCAATTTATGGGTGTATAGATACTGCAAGTAGGAAGATCCTTTGGTTGCGCATTTGGGTATCTAATTCCGATCCAAGACTAATAGGACGGTGGTATTTAGAATATCTCATGGAGGTCAAGACTATTTCTTGTATGATAAGGGTCGACAAAGGCACTGAAACGAGCATAATGGCAACAATGCATTCCTTTTTACGTAGGCATCATGGTGATCGGACCGATACTAGTGATACGGTTGTCTTTGGTCCCTCAACGTCCAATCAGGTAAATCATAGCAGTGCGTAATCCTGTTCCATGCAGGTTTTAATAATGACCTACAACAGTTATGTGGTCAGCATGAATGTACAGTGATATTAAAATATCCTGGCTGCATTAATCATGAATTTTTTTTATCAAAAATCATTTCTGATCAACAATTTATATAACCATTATGAAACTGGTACATGCCTGTACAGTAGGTAACTTTCAACCTTTGTTGGATTTTCACGTCAACAGCATTTGTGTGTTTGTTGTCTGAATCTCATTCTTCATCACTAATATATCCCATAATTTCTACACATTGTTTTTAGATAGATAGAAAGATGGTGGAAAGAGCTCCATGAGCGAATGGAGAAATACTACAAAGAGCAATTGAAATTCTAAAGGATCATGGACATTATAATCCACATGATGAAACGGACAGGTTTGTTTCTAAATGTAGTGACTTTTCTTCTGATGAATGCTTACTTCAACATTTGTCAATGTGAACCAACAGGAAATTCAGTGTATATTTGGTGTAATACATATGTGAACTTGTGAACTATTACACAAGAGATCTATATACTATAAACAAAATATAGTTTAGGTTAGATATACTGCCGAAACAGAGAACGTTACTAGGAGTCTAACGTTTCGAGCGAAGGGCCTTCGTCATAGAGAAACGTTTACTTTTACTTTTATTACACTACTTTTATATACTATAAATACCTATAAGCCACACCCATAACTTTGGACAAATTTTTGGAAGAAAAAAATGAAAGTGAAAATTTACACATAACCAAGTGAGGTATGAAGAAACCAAAAATGGGCACAAAGTTTGTTGCAAACCAGTCTTAGCTAGCGAGCCATGTAGTCATGTTAACACAGCAAAATATTAAAAAAACATTGTCACATCCAATTTCTATAGCAATCTCACCATTTTCATGGTCTGTATTTTAAAAAACTCTCACAATACAAAAGCTTAGCTAAGACTCTGACATCCAAGCACTTGTGCCCACATAATATATGCATTACCCCACTTTGAGTTCATAATTCCCTTAACCCTTTATCGGGCAGTGAATGCCATTTGGCAACTTATTAATTTTACTCTGGCTAATGCCAGACAATTTTACTCATCAAGGGGAGACCTGGAAACCTGCCCTGTAAAGGGTTGGAAAAGTGTGGCTTATATGCCAACATGCAAGTATTTACAGTATTTAATTTAATATACTCTACAGGCATCTCTTGGCATTCATCGTGATTCCACTGCTACAAAAGGAATTGGATACCTTTAAGGACACTATATGGAACACCCATAGAATCTGCAAACAATGTGACACTGTGTTGCCAGATGGTATTCCAAATCATATACAGTACATGCATTTCCAGAGGAGTATGGCATGGAAGAGTGTGGTATGTTGTTGTACAGTAAATTTGTTTTTGCATTGAAAATATAAATTAAATTCACTATTGTGGCAATAGAAGCATTCCTCAAAAGGTTGATGAATTTATTTCATCAAATTGACAAGTTAATTTGACGAAGTTCCTTGGACAACTTCCTGCTGTGCAGTTTTTTGCTTGTTGGGTTTTGATTATTCCAAAACCAATTGTATACAAAGCTGGTAGTTGTTTAATTAAATTTATTAAATTTATTAAATCAACTTGTCAATGTGATGAAACAAATTTCTCATTTTTTGAGGCACACTTTTGTTGCCACAACAGTAAGTCAGTTTCTTATAATGTACAGGTACATTGCAGAAAATAACTTTGCAACACAGGAAAGTATATGTACGAGATAAATTAATACAGTATAGAAATATCTTCAGAAAGAGTGCAGTGGCCATAGTAGCACAAGCTTCTGAATTAGTCACAAGAAGTGACCAACAAGTTTTTGAAATTATAGTACATATAAGCCTATGAGGCTATGGGTTTACATTTAGGGGTGTAAGTATTAGGAGTTTTCATCTGTTGGATGTTGATGGCTAATATCTGGGATGGACTATTTTTGGGGGAACTTACATTTGGAATTTTATGGTATATTTACTCTGTTACACTGCTTCTTGTAATGTAGGCCTGCCTCTAACAGATGATCAGCTACAAGAAGCTGCAATTGTGTCAGGTGTATTGGATGTACCAGATGATTTCCTAGAGCCAGACTTCAGAAGAGAATGTGAACGTATTTCCCCTAACCCAGATGAAACTGAACCCAAGAATTTTAGCCATGCTTATATAAACCTTAAGAGAAACATTTCACTAAGCAACATCTGATTTGATGTATTCTTTGTCAACATAACCAAGACAAGTTACTGTATATTAAGTAGTGATAAACCATATTACATAGTTGTAAATGTTGATCAATGCTGTATAATTATATACATGTATGTATAATCACATTATCCTAGAGCCAAACATGTCACAGACACAGGGGCATAGTTACTTGGGGAGGGGTGTCAGAAGCCTTAACAGTTGAGCAAGAATATATAGGCAGTTTGAGCGTTAAATTTGGACAAAATGTGGTTCAGTAAGGTAGGACAAGGTCAACAAAGCACACAACAAAAATCAGGTAGCAAAGAGAAATCATGGTGCACATATCTTCATTCAAATGTCCTATGGCTAATGTTAAGTTGTTAACTACTGTACATGTATCAGAAACAATGTAAATCAAGCGGAGACATGCTTTTGCTACACAAACATGCAAAGCATTTAAACATAACATAACAAAAAAGACTGGTGAGGTGCAGAAATGATTAGAATCATGGCCAATCTTGTCGGTTATATGAGGCGGATACTATTTTTTTAAGGTGTTATTTAAGCAGCTGATTTTTGCCAGCGTCTCTTGCAAAATTGTTTACAAAACAGAATCTGCTGTGAAAATAATGTATAGCTTAAATGTTTAACATTGTGTGCAAGGCCTTGGTTTGCTACATTTTTGATTATTTTATTGTTCATTTGGATTCCAAATCGGGTTTTTTCCCGATTTTTCACCTAGAGAAAAACTGACTTAATTTATATTTAAAAAGTTAAAAGAACCGATTTTTTCTTGTAAACCGATAAGCCACCTCAGCCTACTATGCCCCTGTACAGACACAACTACTTCTTTTTTATTCAAACAATGGTACATAATTTAATCAACATTTCATTTGTTATGAATGTGAAAACTTTTAATGTTCTAGATGTCATTTTTTAATAAAAAACGTTGTTGCAGAAAAACTGTTGGAGATAATTAGCTACACTATAAAACAACTGTGTCTAAAGCAAAACAAATCCATGCATGATTAAGAAGAGAACTCTAAGATTAACAGGAACAGATTTTTTAACAGAACAGGCTTCTAAAATATTCCAAAGTTACCATGAAAAAATCATAGACTAATAACATGTTAAGTATTCATTCAAAACATTCTGCATCTATGAGAGATGACTAAGTCCAACTACCTCACAGTAGATATTACACTTGTGATTTGATATAAAATTTCTAATAAGTACCTGAGAAAGATTACCAGCACAGTAAAGAAGGTGTTGCTTGTCATCGTATAACTCAGAGGAGGCTATTTCCGGATCAGACAGATCAGATCCACTGCCTTGAACATCCAACAGCATCAACATTTTATTTGACTTCTCAAAAGAAAAGTGTGTCAGACATTGAGCTTTCAGGCCAAGGTTACTGGATTCATCCACACATGTCATACCAGTGTTGTTAAGGTACTTAACAAACTTACCATGGATAAATTCCTCAATTGTTACACATTCCCCATTTTCAGTTTCACCATAGTATATTTCTCGATACTTTAGCACCTCTCCAAATGCATCAACATCCTCTTTCTTTATTTTTTGCTGAAGCTGGGATGCAGAGTTTTTTGCTAAATGGTGCATTTGCACTGTTTTGCGGGTGTGCTCTTTCAAGGTAAGCCCAATTTCTTCAATATTCTTTATACCTTCAGGTGTGTACCTTTTGATAACCCATGTAGGACCTTGAAATTCCGGGTGTTTACTTGAAGCCTTGAATGCTTTTCGAAAAGCTCCAGAACCAATCTGCTCTTTTTCTTCAAGAAACTCCACGGTAGTTGGAACCTTGGGCCAAACCATTGTACCAAAAGCAAACTTGTAAATGTTGACCACAGTTGTTGGAGTTTCAGTGTTCAACTTTCCAAGCTTGATCATTTGTGAAACGGATATACTCAAAGGAAATTTGCTCGGACTTGAATTTGAAACTTCACTGCATTTGGCAATTTTACGTCTGGGAGGAAGAACTTCTGACGCCATTTCGCTACGAGGAACACGTGTTGGTGTCTCGGATTGCTCAAGTTTGAAGCCATCCTTAGAGAGCTTACGCACGCACGACTTCATCCTAGGACGTCGCCTCTTACACAGGAAGTGATGTAAAAAATTTAACCGAGCATGCGTCGTCGCCGACTTTGAGGTGTCCTTCGACCGTCGACTGCTCCAAGAAGCTGTTTTCGAAGGCGTCGACAATACTGGTACGTATTTTTACAATTTTATGTTAGATATCATTAAAAATAAACATGTTGAGCTTAGTTTTTTTGAATTAATACTGGTTGTAGTTAGAAATACTCCGTTTCTTTGACTTGTAGCATCATTCGAGTCCTTGGACTGAACAGCGCTGAACTAAATTAATAAAATTATCTATTATGGCGACAAATAGCTCGACAAATAGTACAAGCACAAGGAAGTAAGTATTTATTTTCTTTTGTGTTTAAACCGTAGGGTGGTTGAAGTACTCTCAACATTCTGCGTTATCCAATTCAGGCCTAGGTCAAACGTATTATGATAATGAGCTAAAGTCTTTGTTTATGAATGAAGTGTTTATACTTTTGAAACCACATTTAAAGATAGAAATGCAAACCAGGCTGCTTTGAAACATTCTTATATATTGTAATACCAAAGGTTTATATTGTACTGTATGTATTTGCTGTTTGTTATCAAATTTATTGTCAATTGAGTGAGAATTTTTAAAGAACGAGACGGTTGTGTGTGCGAGTTGTGTATACTTAATATAAATTTTTAAATTTTCTGTAATTTAACCCTGATATACAAATGGTGAAGGTGGATGAGTATTGTACCTCAGATCTTGCTTTTTAATTTAATTTGTTACTAATATATTTATTTTTTATTGCAGTACACCCATGAAATGGACTGAGCAGCATGATGTAATGCTATGCAGAGAGATTTTGCTCATACAACCTCATAAATATCGCCCAAAATCAACAGAAAGGGGTAATGCATGGACAAGCATTGCAAGTGATCTTAATGCAATTCAGGAATTGCGGTTTACAGTGACCCAGAAGGCTGTAAGAGATCGGTTTAAGCTTTTGATTGCACGTTTCAAAAGGAAAACAAATGAAGAAGAAGCTGCTAGTGGAATTTGTCCAGAGGAATCTGAGCTGGATCAGGCACTTGAGACTATAGTTGAATTGATGAGTGAAGCTGAGCAGTAACGACGCCGTCGTCAGTGATGACGTAATTAAGACGGCGTCGTCCAAGAAAGTCTTGCGTGCGTAAGCTCTCTATTATTATCAACGTCGACGACCTCAAGGGATCTTTTACCGACAAACCTTATATGGATTACTTTCAGATCTGGAATCTGATCTACGGTTTTGCACGACGGTCCTTGTTCTCCTGCAAGAACATCACAAGCCAAATTGGTGCAAATTTGAGGAGCAAAGTGCCAATCACAAGCTAGTTTTATACTTTTGATTGTCAGATCTTCTTTTGCATCTATGGGAACGAATTCCCTCGGTTCGATTCTTGCGTACTTTTGCACCTTGCCAGACACTTCTGAAGATAACCTCTGAATCGTCAACTCCTCACCTTGGAATTTCCTAGAAGTTTGACTGCCTTTCTTTGTTTTTTTCTCCGTTATCTTTTTGTGTAATTTCTTCCACTGGGCCGCCATCTTGGCCTGTACATGCGCAGATGAATTTTAGTTACCAGGACTCTTGTTCCCGGCCACATGGCAGCCCTCGGCCACATGGCAGCCCTCGGCCATGGTATTTTTTAAGAATCCAATGCAACCAAAAAAAAAATTAAAAGAAAAAGAAAAAAAATGAAAAAATAAAAAAAAATTAAAATTTAACAAAATAAAAAAAACATTAAAAAACAAGTAAATTTTTCCATGGCAGTCCTCGGCCATGGATTTTTTTTTAATAAAAAAATTTAGAAAGCAGATTTCAAAGTACCCAATAAACCAAAAATTAAAAAAAAAAAATTAACAACAAAATAACAATGAAAAATAAAAAAAAAATAATAAAAAAAATAAAAAATAAAATTTAAAGAAAAATAATAAAAAAATTAAAAATAATTTTAAAAAACAAGTAAATTTTACCATGGCAGCCCCATTGAACTCTAAATAAACTGGAACGATAACTCGATGGCGTATCATGAAGCCAAAAATGGCGGACATGGAGGCCGCCATGCACGTCAATCCCAGTCCCTTTTACTTTATAGCCGAGAGAAAATGAAGCTGAATATGGTGAACTGGGTTGCAAAAACAGCTTGAAATCAAACAAAAACTGAACTTGTTAACCACTTTTAGGCTTAAATCAAATTCCAATATACCGTAGAGTAGGTGAACACTGACATGACGAGTAAAAACAAGGAAAACAGTAAAAATATAAGCTCTCAAATGAAAGTCAACAATACGCAACCAAAATTGCCATTGGTTTGGACAAATATAAAGAAAATACATATGAAACCCAGGTTTAAAATGAAGAGGTTGTTTATAAAAACAGTTGGGTTTTAAATTTCTCAATTTTCAGTAGGAAAAAAACAACAAAATGCACTTTACCGTGTGTTATTACAGCTCTGGAATTACTCTTCGTATCGAAAAATGTCAGATTTAGCATTGCCACAACTGAAACTTGAGTTAAAGCTATAATTTAGCATTATCTTATTACTAATTCTTGGCAAGACAACCTTCAAACGTTTGAGATAACAAAGAAAAATAAGAGAAACCTGCATTTTCCGTACGAGTTTCGGACTCGAATTTTGCTTTTGTTCGGCAGATATTTCGTCATTCAATCCATTTTCGTGTCTAGAAATTGTTCAGGTACAAGGCCAATAAGCCCAATACATACTATCATCTACAAAAAAACTTTAGGTCTAAAAAATGGTTGTTTTTTGCAGCGAATTTTCAGTTTTTCATTGTACGTGCCCCTCATAGGTTCTGTTGACGTCAGACGTGCAATGGCGACCCCCAGCGGCCGGAAGTTTGACTTCACCCAATCATAGGGCCTTTCTTATGGAGTTAGTGTTCCAGTTTACTTAGAGTTCAATGGGCAGCCCTTGGCCATGGATTTTTTTTTAATAAAAAAATTTAGAAAGCAAATCTCAAAGTACCCTATAAACCAAAAATTAAAAAAAAAAATTAACAACAAAATAACAATAAAAAATTTAAAAAAATAATAAAAAAAATAAAAAATAAAATTTAAAGAAAAATAATAAAAAAATTTTAAAATAATTTAAAAAAACAAGTAAATTTTACCGTGGCAGCCCTCCGCCACCGTACATTACAATGCAATACACGTTTCTAACATTTAAGCCGCGTTTACACTACGGGCCTAGACCTGACCTGGGACCGACTAGGCCTCTGGTGTAAACGCACGAGGACTGACCTGAGACTGACCTAGGACGGTATTTTTAGGCCCAACGCTTACATGGTCCTAGGTACAC
Source organism: Corallium rubrum (assembly GCA_964035015.1). NCBI lineage: Eukaryota > Metazoa > Cnidaria > Anthozoa > Scleralcyonacea > Coralliidae > Corallium > Corallium rubrum. The sequence continues at coordinate 2,562,094 of CAXIUP010000064.1, read as the reverse complement.
GATCCTTGGTCAGTCTCAGGTCAGTCCTCCAGTGTAAACACTTGTTGAACCTGACCTGGGTCTAGTTGCCGTAACAACCACTTAAATCCGAGCCCACGAGAAATACTAATCAGCAACATTTAAGTTTTTGGAGGGAAACCGATAACCAGATCACACGCGAATCAATTCGCAAAGGCTGCTCGCAATGTTTGGTCGGATAACGAAACACGGGAGTTGATATTGTTGTGGGGAGATGAGAAAATTCAAGCTGAACTAGACGACTTCAGCGTACAAAACGATGCTGTTCATCGCAAGTTGGCGGAGTTAATGAAAGAAAGAGGATATAACCGTGATGCAAAGCAAATTAAAACGAAAATAAAACATTTGCGAGTCTACCGCAAGCACAAAGACAAAATTAATCGATCTGGTGCTGGTGCAGGTAAACCACCAAAATTTTTTGAAGAGATCGATGTGATATTGGGAACAAGACCGCAGACACAACCACCATTCGTTGTTGACAGTGGAGATCCGTGCCGAGCGGACGACTCATCAACAGAGCAAGACGTCGATGATGACAGTGAATCAAGTTCCTCGCTTAATGGTACATTAATAAACCACGGTTTTAAACATATATTCATAAACACGAGAATATCTTCCATCATTAAATCATACTCGAGGCTTTTTTATTACTACCTCCCACTATTTTACATGCATTCTGTAATATTATTACACACTGCACAATTTATGCATGTGCAAAATTGGTTTATTAATTTGGATATACATGTACTGTATTTACATTGTATTATCTTTGGGAAGTTATTAAAGCGCCCCTCCCCCCCCAAAGCAAAATAATGTTGAAAATCATGACACCCCCCTCCAGGGGGTGCATAATTTATGTAGTCCTTCTACCATCATACCATCAATTATGAACACTACTTAAGAATATTTATTTCAAAACAAAACTATAACCTACACAATGTGCATAAATTTCATTATGTTTAATGTTAAATTAAATTATCTTGTTTTTCAGAATCTTTTGCTGACCAAGAGGACAATGTTAATGCTGGTAGGCATTTATTATTTACTTATATCAACTAATATTTTAATTAATAGTGTTTGCTAGTAGATACAGGTGTACTGCAATACTGTTCACACACATATTTTACTTCTAGGAATCTAAACAGTGGGTGAGAGAATGAGCATTGCTGTTGTTTTATATTTGCAGTCTGACATGGTTAATATAAAAAAATATTCAGAAATTTTGGGAAAATATAGGGAATGGCAAATTTCAGTTTCACTCATACGAACTAAGAGCTTTCTCTATTTTTAACTATTTTTGACTATCCTTAACAATAATGCTTATTTTTACAGTTGAACCACCAGCCAAAAAAATTAAGGCAAGAGAAACAAGGCACCAAAAATGTAAATTCGAAACAGCCTTAGGAAATTTCAAGGAGTTTCTTAGTGAGCAAAATAATAAGCAGGCTAAAATGGCGAATGAGACAAACCAACAGTGGCTGGACCTTGAAAAGACAAAGCTTGAGAAAGAGCAGGAGAAACGAGATAGGGAGAGGCAACATGAATTGAGGCTAATGGAAATGTTCTCCACAATGATACAGAGAACCCAAGCACAGCCTCCAGCACCACAACATCCACGTCAACCTGTTTATACAGAACTGCAAAATGCAACAGCTGGAAGCAATGAATATTACCGACATTTTAACTTTCACTAACAATTCACAGTCCATAACAATAGACACTGGATCAGGGGAAGAACTGCCTATAGAACATTATAGAGATTTTGTAGTTTTAACCTAGGAAAGATATGAATATTTGTTGCACCATAAACCATAGTAATTTCTTTGTTTGTTATTAATGAAATCTCAATTAATTTTAAGATTCCTGTTAAAAATTGATTTTTTTAGACAACAGTAATATTATGCAGCACACCAAGCTTGCATTATTTTTATATTATCACCAATGTCTACTATTATTTCACTTTTATGACATTCCCTTATAACTATGCAACACTGTTCATTAAAGTGCTTATGTCACAAAAAAATTTTTTGACCTTTGAGTAGAGGACAAAAAGTTAGTTAAAGGGATATGGCAATAAAAATTATTTTTGTCCAATTTGTAAGAATATGTAGAAAAGTTAGAAAGTACGTTTACAGATTTTCATTAGCTGGCTTACTTTTTCAGATATTTGCGAACAAAAACACAAGCCGTCCGCCATCTTGTTTCACAATTAGATCTAATTAAGTGACGTCACAAGCAGGGTAAACATTGTAAAAATTGCAGTCAGTAGCGAAATGTCAGCTAAAATTCTTTTACATTGTTAGAGTTTCAATTTGAAATATATCAGATCAAAATACTTAAGATTTTGCATTAAAATACCTAGGAAATTAAGAAATGTTTAGACAAATTTTACCCTGCTTGTGACGTCATGCATATCTGACGATAGATATGCATATCCAAAATGGCGGATGGCGAGCGTATTCGTACGCAAATAATGCCGAATTTCTTAAAAAATAAAAGATCTAATGAAAATTTGTAAACGCACTTCATAACTATTCTTGATGTTCTTACAAATTAGACAAAAATAATTTTTATTGCCATATCCCTTTAATAGGTTCTTTAACATTTTTCGGTTTTCTCTTTTCATTCGCGAGATATGCGGCTCTAAACCTTGAAAAATTGGCTTTTAGCAAAAAATTGTCGCCTCCGAGAAAAAAACGGAAAAGGGTCTGGGGCGACAGCCGTGTGACGTAGCTTAAAGGGGCTGTGTCACCGCATGCGCATCTCTTCTGCGCATATAACAAATTGAAAACTACAGCCTGTAGTTTTCAATTTAGCATATCCAAGATGGCGGCTTCGAATGATGGAGTACGAGGCGGGAGACGTGAAAATTCAGGGCGAAAACGAAAATACGATGGTTCCACATCATCACAAAAAGGTTGGAATAGCCAGCATAAACGGATATACCTATCTTTAAAAATATTTGAGGCGTGGAGGGGCTCAAAAATCGACGCTGGCTATGAGTTACACAGTGACAGTGAGTTCGCTGCCCACTTGTTGTCACTAGAATATCGTCGAAGGTAAATATAAAAAATAACTATTTCCCTTAAGTCGTTATATATAATATGTATGCTGCGCAATAAAATATTTTATGTTACTATCTAAGGGAGAATTTGAATCAACATCGACAGCGTCACAAAGGAAGACCCAAGCCATGCCTTTTGGCAAATTCCTCTATTATGGAAGGTACTTTCAATCTTTAAATAAAACAAAATATATATATATATATATATATATATATATATATATATATATATATATAAAGCCATATATCAGAGCCACGAACTCAGTATTGTATTTAAAAAATAAGGATATACATATTTATTGATGTTATCGAGATAAATAGTGAAATAGACAAATATATATGATGTATATATATGTAAATATATATACATGTCATATGTACAAATGAAACAACCATTTACCACTGTGATAAAACAAAATCAATAATTTTATACTTTGATTTCCCAAAGGTCCGAAAACATCCACTCCTATGAAAGAAATAGATCCTGCTCTTCATGTACCCTCTCCAGATATATCTCCATTTTTGGAAAGGCAGAATACAACACTTTTAGATCAGGATATGTCCATTGAGGACAGGTATGACCTACATTTATTTTTTATATGAATTGAAATGTTTGTGAAACAGCTGGGTAGCACAAATTCGAGCATGTAAGCATGTTTTTACAGTCAAATAAACTAATACATTTTTGTGATTCATGAATCATATTGAGAAGTACCTGACATGATGTGTCACTGAAATAATTCAAATGTTAATGACATGTATATATAGATAACATCTGCTTGTTGCTTAATATAGTTTTACTAGTACTACTGACCTGGATAAAGGAAATACATCAGTATTTACTGATGATGAGGAAAACACTAGTACTAATGATAACAGTTCAGATGAAGATATCAGGTAATTTCATGTTTAATTTCAATTTAATATTCTAATAATATTTTGTAATCATGACATGACAGACTTTTAAAATAATAAAAATGCTTTTCCTAATGTGACTTCCTTTCAATGGACGCCATACTTAATTATAATAAGCTATGTTTGCCAACAACTTCACATGTACTTTTTGCCACATCATATTAATTGCAATTTATTCACAGTTTACACAACCTTACGATGTCAGCTTTGGAGGAATTAAATGCAGATGAAGACATGGAATGTGAAAGTGACTCAGAGTAAGAAATGTTATCAGTTTCTGCAAAATGTGCTTTATATCTAGTTTTTAACATACTAGGTTATTTATTTGTTATTTAATGCATTCGATTACAGATATATTTATTGTGAAATATATTAACTTATTAGTTTTACAGACGATGGCAGTGATGAAGAGATTACTAGTTTGGATGAAAGTGACAATGACATCTTTGAAATGCCTGAGGAAAATGAGGAGAAACAAATGAGAATTACACCGAACCTTGAACAGAAGACATATTCCACCACAGAGTTTAGTATTCCTTTTGGACCACATGGCAAACTATCTGGAAGAGAAGAGTTGTACTCATTGAAGGAGGAATACAGATTGGTAAAGGAAAAGAAGTTTGTTTGCTCTGTTGATTTGCTTCTTGCAATTTTTGAGAAGCAGTGTCAGACACATGGGTGCCCAGCTGAAACTAACATTCGATATCACTTTATTGGTGTGACCATAATTGTTAACTGTGTTTGTTTGGCAGGGCATAAATATCGATTTTGTTCATCCCATCAAGTGAATGACATTTATGCCAACAATCTTCAAGCAGCTTCCTCTATTTTGTTGTCTGGCAACCAGTTTTCCAAAGTTGAGCAGATGGCAAAATTCTTAAATCTGGCATTTTTGTCAAGATCAACCTACCACAGATTTCAAAGGCTGTATTTAGTTCCAGAGATCAACGAGTGGTGGTTGTGGATGAGGAAGGAACTCATGTCTGAGTTTCGTGGGAGTGAAATTGTTGTTGGTGGTGATGGCCAATGTGACTCACCAGGCTTCAATGCCAAGAATCTTTGTTACTTTCTGATGGAAGTTAATACAAATTACATTCTTGACATTGAAGTCTTGGATAAGAGACATGTTGGCCTAGTATCCAACAACATGGAGAAAGAAGCTGCAAAGCGTAGCATTGATCGCCTCAATAAGGATGTGAAGGTTCGAGAGTTTGTAACTGATGCATCCACATCTGTAAAGGCAATGCTGGGTAAATTGATAAAACAGTTCTTTTTTGTTTAATAATTGGCAGTGGTTATTATGGGATCCTTTATAGGACATTCCAACAGACATGGTATAAATTGAAGAGAAGGTGAATCATTTTGTTTTATTTCAATTTCAGAAGTGGAATATACGGGTATGATCCATAGCCTGGATGTGTGGCACAAATCAAAGAGTATTAAAAAGTGCTTGACCAAGGTTTGTGCATTGTTTACATGTACTGTAATTTGTGTGTAATAGCTGTCACCTAGGTTAGTCTATGCTACTTGCAGTCAGATATTGATTTGGTATTTACTTTCTTATTGTATTGTATTATTGTAACCTTGGAATACCCTATGGTAACACAAGATAAGGCCACAACAGAGTGATATGCTTACATTGCTTCAGTTGTGTTGGTTAGGCCATAGGTAGCATTTCTGGCTATGTGCAGATATTAAATGATTGCTTTAATTACCATTTCAGTTGGGAAAACCAAAGGCAATGAAAAAAATAAAGGACTGGTCTGGTCATATCATCAAGCACTTTTGGCATTGCTCCAGTGTGTGTAGGAAAGACGAAAAAACATCTGATGAAGAAGCTCTAAAGGTCATGAAGGTAGTATGTTTGTAATTGTTAAAATGCATGTTTCAACCACCATGTATGACTTTTAATATTAATTAAATACTTATATTCTTTCCTAAACTTTATGCAGGATAAATGGATTGGATTGCTCCACCATATATGTAATGTGCATGAATGGTTAGGTGGTCAATGTGACCATGATGAAGGTGAACATGATGAAAAACCTTCCATGGTTTGACCGGAGAGACAAGGATTTTGAAGAACTTCAAAAAGTCATTCTGAACCCCGAGTTACTTAGTAGTTTCAATTACTATACCCGTTTCAGGTAAGGAGGTTCATTGCACAAGTTTACATCAAAGTTTTAAACAAAATTAAAAGTTACAATTCGCATTTGACATTTTTAGACACACTGGGGGTATTGAGTGTGCAAATAGCCTTGGCTTGGTATACACTCCGAAACGAACACCATTCAGGTATACTTTGAATTCATTTGTCTGTGAAATGTGTATGTCTGCAAAGTACTTTATATATTTTAGTATATAGGTTGTTATACATGTATTAACACTGAGATCTTCACTTAGCTATAGAGTATACAAAGCACGACGTCAACTAGCAGTCATTGACTGGAACTTTCATGTGGACCTTCCAGTGGCTAAATCAAAGTCAGGTGACAACATGGTGACAAGAAAGTACAATGCCAGGACAAGGCAGTGGGATGTCAAGTCCATTAAAGTTGCCAAGGGATATGGATACATCCCAGTGTTAATGTCGAAAATTTTGAGGAGAAGAGCAATTGATTTTGAGCATGTCACACAGATAGTTGCTCTGAATACAAGCGACCCTGGCCTAATTGCCCCAACAATTGCCCATGTACCACCACAACCAACCAAAGAAATTGCAGAGCGCAGAAGTAGATTTGACACAAAGAAGTAATTGGGCAACAAAAGCAGTGGCGTGGTGGCAAGTTTCAGGCTGGGGTGGCCAGATTAGCTTTGGTGCTCCTCCCCCCTCCCCCCCCCCCCCAAAAAAAAAGGAAAAAATGGAAAAAAAGCTTAAGACATTACTGTATTTTGATAAATGATCACATTTTTTGTTTTAAATTAACTCAAATATCAATATATAATATTACAACAAACAACGGGTTCTCTCAAAGGCAACACCAATGCGAGCACCGAAGTAGCGCCAAACATTTAGGGGGGTCCAGGGGCATGCTCCTCCGGAAAATTTTGAAATCTAGAGTCTCTGATATGCCATTTCCTGCATTTTGGAGTGAGATTTTACAGAATTCTGAAGATTATAAAATATCATAGAAAACATAAAAGATTTCGGATCTTTATATCCTGCCATTGAAGACCTAGCTATACAAAGAAATAGGTTTGTTTTATTAAGTTTTGGCACCCCTTGCTAGTAGTTTTGGTGCCCCTTCTGCAACCCCAGCCCCCCCTGCCACCACGCCACTGAACAAAAGTTACAAAACAATGAGAACATCAAATTATGCAATGTGACTGTATGACCAATTGTTGGTAATTATTTTAGCAAAACTTAATATATAAAATGATATATGCTGCAAATCAGCAGATTAAATATGAGCAAAGGTAGTGTATTTATAACTTGAAAGTTTCAGGTTTATAACTGATACATCTATTATGGTGAAATGACGATGGTATACGTATAGGTTATATACCGAGAACGCGGGATATAAGTCATATATTACTTATATCATGATTGAGGAGGTTTTCGAACAAGGTTTCGTCAATTTCGAAGAGTTTCGATCAAGATTTTTCGAGTTATATCCACAAGTTTTATCTAATTATTTATTCACGGGATATAACCTGTATATATCCCGCGGTACATCAAAGAAAACCGACTCAATCGTGATATAAGTAAGAGATAAAGCCCGAGAACGAGGGCTGTATGCTATATACAGCCCTGAGGACACGAAGCATCCGAGGGCTGTATATCGCATACAGCCCGACGTTCGAGGGATTTATCTGACTTAATTTATTATTGAGGAGGTTTTCCAACAAAGTTTTGTCTTTTTTTCTACCTTGGACAAAGATTTGACTAGTTTTTTTCTTCATTTCATATCTAATTAGTATTCAAGGGCTGTATGCTATATACAGCCCACGGTACATCAAAGAAAACCGACTCAATAATAAATTAAAGTTGGTTATATACTGCAGTTAATCAATCACATTTACTTTGCAAATACTTGAAGAAAAATAAAACAAACAATCACACTATAATATATCATCATCGTTCCCTATACCCCATGTAGATTCCAGTTATTGATGGAAAACGTTTTCTTATTCTTAACACAACACATGAAGGACAGACCCTTCTATTTCCTTTCCCTAGATGACCGTGTCGTGCAAGTATAAATTGCCTGTAAGCTGCCTTTCGAAATGCCCTGGTGCTATTGTCTTCCCGGTCATTACGTATATCCCCTGTATTTCTGATGCAAAGCTCCAGCACATCAGGGTCAAGGCACAACTTTGAAAACCGGGAAGAAAGTGTGATGCATTTTTTGAGCTTGCAGCATTTATTTTCAATCTCCTGAGGCATTGGTTGACATTTTCCACAGATACACCAATCTGGCACACTACCTGATGTAGGATTCTGACTTGGCTCCTGAGTGCTAGAATCTTGGGTAGGTGGTTCATCATCTGGTTGATCTGTTGATGACTGCTGAAATACACCAAGATCTTCATTCTCATCTGGGTCTGTCAGGTCATCCTCCATAATTAATAGTGTTTCAACGTAATCCATAGAACCAATACCCCTGCGCAAACTTCGAATGGCAAGCTTCCTTACCATATCATTATCTAATGTGCCAATAAAGTCCTAAAGTAAGCATACAATAAATTTCATTTGTGTAATGAAATATTTCAATATGTATATAATTATCAGTTTTGGCATCAGCCATATTCCTAATTGCATGATCTGAAAAACTATGAGTTGACATGGACTAACGTGAGGCAGAATAAAATATATAGTCAAACTGGGCACTTGTCAGGGAATATGTTCTCTATCTTGGTCTATCTTGTTATGCATCTACAAAAACTATTGGCCGTTGAATAAAAGATCGATCGCCATGCTATTAGACCGACTACATACACTGTAGCACTGTAGCTCATGTTAAAAAATTAAACACAAGTACTTAAAATATTGTAACGTAGGTGAAAAATTTACCTTAACGTCTTTGTGTTCCTTTTCCCTCTGACTTTCTTCAGACTCCACCGTCTCCACTTGATTGTGGCTTAGACGAAAGCCTTTTGAGCTGTTAGCACGTTGTCTCCCTGCAGCTCTGCTTCTGTCAATATGTTCTCGATCTCTGCCCGAGTTTTCTGCCATAGCCTAATAGCAACAAAAACGCTAAATTAAATACTTTAAAGTCCCTTCACAACAAATGTGTTTTCAGTTCATATACATACCCTATTCTTACAAGGTTTAGCGCGAGTACCACACCGACAATCAGCCGAGCATTCGGTATTATTTCCTTTGCAAGGACATCCTCGAGTTCCATTCTCTTTTCTCTTTGTACTACAAGAACTCTTGCAGTTACACTGGCTTGCCTGTTTAAAATATGCCGCAGTCTACTTTATAACAAATTAATTAACCACAAAAATTCACTTCGATATATAATTATGTAAATCATATGCAAATATTTACTCACCACGTCGTTTCCTTTCAATGCCTCATCACTCATCGTTTATGGCGGAAAGTAATTGCGAACAATTTCCGACTATTTCCGAAGTCTAGTTTTGTTATGCGCAGAAGAGATGCGCATGCGGTGACACAGCCCCTTTAAGGGACGGAGGTTCGAATTCACGTGTGAAGGAGTACTAAAAAGCTATTTCTCAATTAAAAAAAGACAGAAAAATGCCGGATAGATGTCGTTTTTGGTTGCTCAAACCAAGCAAACGCAGAGAGAGGGATCTCTCTTCATCGCATTCCCTTAAGCTACGTCACACCACGCTCGTCCCAGACTCTTGTTGATACGCGACTTTTTCACGAAAATTGCTGTTTAGAGCCGCATATCTCGCGAATGAAAAGAGAAAACCGAAAAATGTTAAAGAACCTATTAACTAACTTTTTGTCCTCTACTCAAAAGTTTAAAAAAATTTTTTGTGACATAAGCACTTTAATGCATTTCTTATATTTTCTGGTTCATCATTATCATTATCATCACCATCATCATCATCACTTTCATTATCATCATTATTTTGATCATTGCCATCATTCACTTCTGGAGGTAACCACCATTCTTCCAAGAACTCCTCTTGTTGTATCTCACATAAGTTGTGTAGAACACAGCAAGCAGAAATTTCAACAATTATGTATTCTAAAGTGGTGTCATTCCTCTTTAGAAGACACCGCCAACGGCCCTTTAACCTACCAAAAGCATGCTCAACAACAAATCGTGCTTTTGACAAACATGTATTGAACCGTTTTTGATGTTGAGTAAGGCCTGCATTACGTGGAAAAGCTTTCTGTAGCCAAGGTAGGAGAGGGTAGGCTGGATCTGCAACAATGTACAGGGACACCTCAATTCCATTTATAACAGAAATGTCCTAAGAACAAAAGAAAAAGTAATCACATGTAAACACTTTAAAACCTCTGTTATAAGCCAAAGAATAATCATTAATCCCATATCCACAGCATCTTTCCTTCTCTGTGGATGTATGATGAAATGGCCCCGTTGTTTTGCCTTCTCCCCCCCCCCCCCCTCCCCTCACACACATCAATTGGGTTACAGTGTAATAAAAGTGTAAAATATAAAAACAAGGCTGTAGAGGGTAAAAAAATTCTAATATATTATACTAGTCAACAAAGTAAACAAGTACAGAAGGGCAAAGACCACAAAAATTATCATGCCAAAACACCCAGAATTTCTGGGTGTCATGCAACTGGCCAATTGCTGAGCTGTGTTATTGTTGACCTTTGTCATGCAGGCAAAATGGCATGTATATGGTACATGTATAATTTTATGTATAATATTTAAACATACCCTGGGAAAAAGTGTGCCATTATTCCCTTTAATATAGAGAGAGGAGTTCGCTAAAACACGAGCATCATGCACACGACCTGGCCAACCAACACATATATCTTGAAACCTAAATAAAAAAATTCTCTCTAATATGTGTATGCAATGCTGGTTTGTCATTTAGAGCAACATTGTATGACAAAATACCATTTTATTAAAAGGTAAGAAGTACATAATCACTCACCTACACTTATCATCTACCATTCCCTGTAAGACGATGGAATTAAATCCTTTTCTGTTATGGTAATCAGCATGGAATTCCTTTGGGGCTAAAATTGGAATGTGGGTACCATCAACAGCGCCAACACACTGCTGAAGACCACTCTTTATCAGGAAACCTTGTTTAATTTCAGCCAAACGTTCGCGACTTGCAATAACGATAAATCTGGGTAAAACTAAATCTAGAATCGCCTGGCATACATCATGTGTTACCTTACAGCATGTGCATCGGCCAACGCCAAAAAGTTGTCCTATGGAACGGTAGTCAATACCAGTTGCCAATCGCCACAAAGCCATTGCTACTCTTGCTTCTACAGAAATTGGACTTCGGAAACGAGTATATTTTTTTCCTAATCGAGCCCGAAGTTCGTTGCAGATAAAATTAAAAGTTTCTTTCTCCATTCGTAAATGTTCGATCCACATACGACTACTCCAGTGAGGATGGGTTCTTTCCCAATATGAATGGTTTGGTTTGTAAAAACCTCTCTTAACAAACCGTAAGCAAAAACTATCACCATGCTTGCAAATTATATCGTTCCATTGCTTATTTGCCAAATGTAGAGTCCGTAACCTTCTTCTTGTACCGATTGTTTGACGTAATCTGCCATTTTAAAATCGTTTATGGCGCCTTTGACGAAAAAATCGAAACGAATACAACAGAACAATTTGTAAAATTTGCGTTTCCGCCATTTTATATTTAGATTGTACGACCGCTGTACGTACGGACAGTCGTTACAGTGGGCCTGACCAGTCCCCAAGTGTAAACGCTTCATGTCAGGTCCAGGTCTGGCCCAGGTCAGTCTCAGGTCAGGTCTAGTCCCGTAGTGTAAACGCGGCTTTAGAGAACGTTCTTCGTTGATTTGGATACATTTGTTGACTTTTTGCGAATTTCACGGAAAGAACGATTTTCGTTTGTTTCTTTTATCGCAGAAACAAGGAGGCTGTTCACTTACCAAGCGCAGTAAACCACCGTATTGTATGATGCGTTGCAATGCACATCTGCAACATTTACGGAACGTACTTTCGTGATTTGGATACATTTGTTGATATTTTGCGAATTTCACAGAAAGATTTTTGATTGTTTCCTTTATCGCCAGAAACAAGGCGGCTGTTCACTTACCAAGCGCAGTAAACCCGCCGATTGTCTGATGCGTTGCAATGCACATCGGTAACATTTAGGGAACGTAGCTTCGTGATTTGGATACATTTGTTGACTTTTTGCGAATTTCACCGAAAGTCCGATTTTTGTTTGTTTCTTTTATCGCAGAAACAAAGAGGCTGTTCACTTACCAAGGGCAGTAAACCCTCGGATTGTCCGATGCGTTGCAATGCACATTGGTAATATTTAGGGAACGTACTTTCGTGATTTGGATACATTTGTTGACTTTTTGCGAATTTCACGGAAAGAACGATTTTTGTTTGTTTCTTTTATCGCAGAAACAAGGAGGCTGTTCACTTACCAAGCGCAGTAAACCACCGTATTGTATGATGCGTTGCAATGCACATCTGCAACATTTACGGAACGTACTTTCGTGATTTGGATACATTTGTTGATATTTTGCGAATTTCACAGAAAGATTTTTGATTGTTTCCTTTATCGCCAGAAACAAGGCGGCTGTTCACTTACCAAGCGCAGTAAACCCGCCGATTGTCTGATGCGTTGCAATGCACATCGGTAACATTTAGGGAACGTAGCTTCGTGATTTGGATACATTTGTTGACTTTTTGCGAATTTCACCGAAAGTCCGATTTTTGTTTGTTTCTTTTATCGCAGAAACAAAGAGGCTGTTCACTTACCAAGGGCAGTAAACCACAGTATTGTATGATGTGTTGCAATGCACATTGGCAACATTTAGGGAACGTACTTTCGTGATTTGGATACATTTGTTGACTTTTTGCGAATTTCACCGAAAGAACGATTTTCGTTTTTCTTTTATCGCAGAAACAAGGAGGCTGTTCACTTACCAAGTGCAGTAAACCACCGTATTGTATGATGCGTTGCAATGCACATCTGCAACATTTAGGGAACGTACTTTCGTGATTTGGATACATTTGTTGACTTTTTGCGAATTTCACAAAAAGACCGATTTTTGTTGGGGGTTTTTTCGCAGAAACAAGGAGGCTGTTCATTTACCAAGCGCAGTAAACCACCGTATTGTATGATGCGTTGCAATGCACATCTGCAACATTTAGGGAACGTACTTTCGTTATTTGGACACATTGGTTCACTTTCTTCTAATTTCATACTTAGAACAATTTTACTTTTGTTGACGAAACAAGGAGCCTGTAAACCCGGATTATTTGTAGGATATGTTGGAATACACATCTGTAACATTTCGACAATGTACTTGGGATACACTTTGCGAGGCGGTCACTTTAGGGACTGAAAAACTCCCCGAAATGTATTGATGCGTTGCAATACACATCTATGGTGGCCCAAAACCGCCATAACATTTTTCTTTTTTCTTTTTTCTTACATTTACTTTTAATTTATTTTAATTTTTTTAACAAAATGGAAAAGCGATCAAGTCCAAACTAAATCGAAACAAAACAAAACGCAAAATCTTCATGGCCCAGGACCGCCATAGAGAAATAGAACCGAGGGTCTTTTTGATGTATCCGTTTCAGTCGTGACCCGAAGTCACAATAGACCAAATGGCAGATAAGCACGTGGATAAACATGAAACATGGAAAAACTTCCAAGAGAAAATGAAAGAAAAACATTGTGGAAAGAAAGCAACAAAACCAAAGAAAGGTAAAGGGCAAGAGAACGAGAAGGAAGAATTGACAGTTCAGCGCTTGAGTGCAGAAGTTCACGGCAAAGCACAGAAGTACAGTCGTCTAGGTCCGAGAGAATTCGTCGATTTTTCCAATCTTGAGATGACAGTAGAAAACATCAAAAAAGCCTGCACTGCGCATTTTAGAAATAGTATCGGAACCGGTATGGTCTGTGATATTCTTGCGGGTGATCAAGGTCCTTCGTGCAGAACAATGAAGCAGATTCCAAACCTACAACTTATTCACGTTCGTTTTATCCCCGAAGGTGATGCTGATGTAGAAATAGTGGACACCACTACAACTGAAGGCTGCCCTGAAACGAGCATAAAGCGGAAAACATTAACCAGAAGCGTAAGTTCTCCCCCAAAGTCGAAGAAGATATCCAGGATTCCTCCAAGAAGTTTATCAGTATCGACCATTTTGCAACTGGGAAGGCTGGTGCAACCCAAAACAACGTTGGTCAATTTGTTTTCCTTCAACCTTCATTCCCTTACATGGTCAAGTATTCCAGTGCCTGTAGAATTTGAGATCAGTCATGACGTTCTTGGTGAGGGAGGTTTCAGGAAAGCGTATAAAGCAACCACTGCTACCAAAACTTTTCCCCATGCAACTTGGGTGATTAAAAGGTACAAGCCCAAAGCACTGGTGGAGATTGAAAATATAAACCAAACCGTGGAGTATCAAACCAAGAAGGTCTGTAACTACATATTATAAGCATATAAAATAAAGATCTGCACATATATTTTATAATTAATAGGTGTGGCATGTCCCCAAATAACAGTTTACCATATATGGTTACTAAATATTTATATAATAATATAGATAACAAAAGAGTTGATTTACACGGGTAATAATTATATTGTAGCCCCACTGAATTCCCTATTTTAGCCTGCAAAATACACTACAATGGCTAATAAAATTATTATTATAATTTCATGTATTATTTTTGTAGGTTGTGCAAATGCACCATCTGGCTCAAAACTTTGCTATTCAAATTGAAGAAAAATTAAGAAAGAGGACTTGTGAGAAGTATATGGCCCAACTCTTAAGTATAAGAGTATTTATTTAGGAAACATGGCAAGTGGGGAGAGTGTGAGTGTGGATGAATTTGTGGAAGGTACTTTCACCAAATGTCAATAATGATGGGTTGCCTTGTGGTGATGAAGAAAATGACTTGTTTCGCAAAGCTGAATGTTTGTCACACTATTCATGTACAGTCAGAGAAGCAGGTCATGGTAGTTGATATTCAAGGTGCTGGATACAACATGTTTGATCCAGAGATTGCCTCTGCAGTTTTGGTCGACAAAGAGGAGGTCATGTTTACAGCAGGAAATCTGTCACAAATAGCTATAGACAATTTTATCCATAGCCATACTTGTAATATGTTTTGCAAGTGTCTAAATTTAGAGCCATTGAGCTAGGTGCACTGCATGGATAAATGCTACAGTCTGAGAAACTGTTTAGATTTAGAGCTGCTGAACTTGTTCAAGCTAACTACTGTTAATGTTCATGTTTTGTTTCTACATGAAAAATATAATATTGAGATGTCACTTTTAATGACACTAAGTTTTGCATATGTACTGTACATGCACCAGACCATACAACATTGTATTTTTTACATTTGCATATAGATTGTTAGCCTGTAAAAAACAGCTCTGTATTCCTTGTGTGAGCCCACAAGTTACAATGCTAACCCACATTCCTCCCCATAGGCTTCTTATAATTATTTTAATATTCAATATACAGCAAAATATTTTCTTTTATTAGTAAGAGTCAGGTATTTCGTGGATGTACAGTATAGTGAAAACAAGATGTGCCTGCACATAATTATAGAAAGCCTCGGGAAGAGAGTGCATGCAACTAAGTGACCTAACCTGCTCTCACACAAGAAAATTGGTTATAAATTGTGACTCTGGTATCACTTACATAAAAATAGACTACTAAAGGTAAAATGCACAAATTTGGTTGATATATACAAAGTGTCAAAGAGTATTTTTCTGACTGGATGAATGGTTTTCACATGAGGGCTAATGCCCCTGAGTGTTGCTCCTATGTGACCCCATGGCAGCTGGAATTGAGGCAATTTCTTTTTCCAAAAGGAATTCAGTTTAAAGCTTATTAAATTCGAACTTCACAATGAACTTCGCGAACTTCCGTACCCAGTTCCCAACCTTCCAACAAATGTTGACAAACGAATTTCAAAAGCCAGCTGCAACTGACGACATCATTCCCATCAGTGTCATTTGGCTGCTGCACTTTTTATTTTTTACTCAGTCTGACACGAGATGATTTCAGGAAGCTTCATAAATTTAGGGGGGCCGACTCTCATGAGGCGCCACCTTGGTTGGCGCCGAGTGGAAAATTTGGAGTCTCTAGATCGTCGGAAATAGCATTTTCAGAGTCTTCTCTACCTCTTTCGTTAGGCCATTTCATTAATTCTTTCATTATGATTTGTGAGTCTATGCTATCCGTGAGTCAAGATGGATTATTATTATTATTATTATTATTAATTGGCCGATCAGCGCAATCGAAGTCGCACTTATCAGTGCAATTTTTTTTAAATTCTATTATTTGGGGGGGGGGGGCGAAAGCTATTCCGCCCCCCCCCTATAAAATATTGGGGGCTGCGCCACCACCCACCCACCCCAAACCTTGATTGAACAGACATCTGAAACATGTTGAGTATTCTTATAATATACTTGTCACATGGTATACTGAACATATAGCATGAACACATGATTGAAATATGAAGCCTTCAAGCAGTGCCTGCAAACATACCCACGCTTTCTGGCAGGTGTTGGTAAAAAAGTAGGACAAAAGTAGGAATTTTTTGTGATTAATTTCGAATGACAATACCACAAAAATACAATTTAACCCCATTTTTACTAAAATGAAATATACAAAAGTGGCCTCCTCTTCCCCTACAGCCAACTGAGTTTTACTTCTGAGTTTTACTTCCTCTTGGCAGTGTCAAGTCAAAACATAATGATTCCACGAAACAGTTTTCAAAAAAACAACTAGGATTTTAAGTGAAAAAGTAGGAAAACTGAGCAAATTTGCATAAAAAGTAGGAAAACTGAGCAAATTTTCATAAAAAGTAGGAAAAAGTAGGATCGCAAGAAAGCCTGCATACCAGTGGTTTTCATAAGAAACATTGGTTAAGAATAGACCGATCAAATATTTAATATCCACTGGTGTTATTTGTAGTCAAAGTATCGATGCAAGAGCTGGTGCCAGAGCTGGTGCCAGCACCAGCTCTTGCTGTCGTGGTAGGTGCAACACCTGTAAATATTTAGACTCCTCAATTTCAATTTCGGCTCCAAAATGTAGGTTCAACATAACCCATAGTTTCACTTGCACTTCCTCCAACCTCATTTACTGTATCTCTTGCAGTAAATGTCCCATGCTTTACATCGGAGAAACTGGAAGACGTTTAGGTGACAGGTTTGTTGAACACCTTCGTGATGTCAAAAACAATGTGCAAAACAAACCTGTTGCCAGGCACTTCAACAGTGCCAACCACTCCTTTTCTAACATGAAAATCTGCGCCATTCAGCCCATTACAGGTTGTAACGATACTCGTCGTAAACAAGAAATGCGTCTCATTTACAAACTTGGTACCATTCACCCTCACGGCCTCAATGAGCGATTCTCTTTCATTTAGCTCACTCCACCACCATATTCCACACCTTTTCCTTAACCTTTTCCTGATGATTTAAATAGTAATTTATAACCTGTTTCTTTGCCTATTTGCAGGTAGCTGACCCACAAATTGGGTCAGCACCTGCACACAGGCTAAAATTACATATTAATTTATTTGTTTACTTTGTTTTTATTGGCTTACATGTGTTCACGTGATTCCCATTGTAGCTCTGCTATAAATACGCGTGACCACATGTGAGTTGTTTACTAATTTCTCCTGACGAAGGACCTTCGCTCGAAACGTCGACAAGATTTTTCTCTGTTTTTCAGGCCAACGTGACTTAACCCTGGTAATATTTGGATTTCAACCGTGGCCGACGCTGTCCTAGAAGCTTTTAACTATAAATCAAATGTTGGTTGGAACAACTTGTTGCATGTATGTTGAAGTCATCATCCTTGTTACAGTTGTCAACAACATGTTAGTGAACCATGTTGCAAAGTAGGAATAGAATCTGATAACGCAGCTGTTGCTGTGGACTAGCCAGCTACTGTAGGTCACAAAATATGTAACAGACCTGTCTTGTTCACTATGGGATCATAGTAGCTACGATCTTTTAAACCAATTCAATTGTTGTTTGAAATACTTTTCAAGACGCTCGTGGAGTTCTCTCCACATCGTTCTATCTGTTGAAATGAAGACAGTATCACAATATATTTGTTCACTTCTGCTGCAGTGTTTCCATATTTTAATGAGTTACTTCCAATTACAAAGTTACTTAGAATGGTACACAAACTGGTCTGCTGTGGCCTAACATAGGTGCAGTATTAAAATACCTGGTTGGATGTAGATGGTCCATAGAGTACAGTATCAGCTGCATTCATGTCACCATGGTTTTGTCGAAGATAAGCATGCATTGTTGCCATCACTCCTGTTTCTGTTCCCTTGTCTACTCTAATCAGTGAAGCAATCTGTCGTGCCTCATATAGATACTCAAAATACCACAAACCAATCCATTTTGGGCAAGAATTGGAAGTCCAGATTCTCAACCAGAGGATTTTCCTACTAGCTGTGTCGATTGAGCCATAGATTGCTAAGTGGAATGTGCTGTTTTGGTACCCCATAAGTTTGCCGTGGCCATCCATGGAGTGCACCCAATTAGCCCCTTTTGTGACAAAATGTCCCTTTTCTCTTTTTTTCTTTCCCATGGGAAACCGTGTTTCAAGACCTTCTGGGTCGGGATCATACATAAGGGCGTGAACCAAATTTCGTGGAGCATTAAGTTTATGCTCTTGCCTTATTTTGTGGTACATTGCTCTGTAACCAATGAGCTTGCCAGGTCCTTGTAACTCTTTTGAAACAGCAGTTCTCACTTCCTCCACAGTAAGGGTTCGATCGGTCTGATGGCTGTCAAAATGCTGGAGTCTTCGTTCAAGATTTCTCATACTCCACGCATACTGAGCGAAATCTCGCCGCATAAAACTCAAAATTTCTGTGCGTTGAAGACCTTGCTTTACATACGTCTCTAATTGTTCTTTCAATTCCAGATCGTCTGTCCACGTCGAGTTTCTAATCCGACACGTCGCCATGTTGATAAACAAGGGGAAACGAATCAAATGGGTGCTTATCCCCCCCCCGAAATATATTTCTCCCAACAAAGCATTGTGGTCTATGGTGGTCCTGGGCCATGAAGATTTTGCGTTTAGTTTGGATTTGATCGCTTTTCCATTTTGTTTTTCTTTTAATTTCATTTTAAAGCAAATTTTATTTAATTTTGTTTTTATTTTAGTTTTTATTTAAAAAAATAAAAATAAATTAAAAGTAAATATAAGAAAAAAAAGAAAAATGTTATGGCGGTTCTGGGCCACCATACACATCCGTAACATATCGGGAACCGTATATTTCAATATAGACGCCAATGTAAAAAGGTCAATTTCAAGAAAAATACGAGACTTTCTAATTTTCGTCAAGAGACCGGACGGGATAAGAACTACCGTAAAAAGTACTACCCTTGACTTTGCGCGGCATGCATAGTTCATTAGTACGGTGGTTCTGAAGGGACATCAAAAAACCTCGCTACCTTTTCTAAACCGCGACTTTTACGGCGACTTTTATGGCGACTTTTATGGCGATTTTTATGGCGGCTTTTATGGCGACTTTTATGGCGACTATTATGGCGACTATTATGGCGACTATTATGGCGACTTTTCTGGCGACTTTTATGGCGACTTGTTTACGGTGTTGTTTTAGTTGCATCTTACTAGACTTACTAGTTACAAATGTCGGAAAACGGAGATTGTGATGTGGATGAGGAAGTGAATGAGGTAAGACCTAGTATGCTGTAAAACTGAATAGCTGGTGTAGTGCTTTACGAAATGTGGTTTCAAAATCGTTTGTTACTTTTGTTTAAACAATTCTACTGTAGATATGTCAGTTTCTTCGACGCGAAAGAGGGATAGTAGATCAAACTATATTGAATAAATTCAGGGAGGTAAAAGTATATACTAGTAAACAACTTCATTTAATTTTATTGAGGTTATGGAACGTGAACTGTTGTTGACCAGCTGTCGTCGTTTGAAGAACACGAGTGAAAAACAGCATAATTTCACAGACCACCACTATGTCAACTATTTGTCAACAGTATATGTGTATATTATGCATCAGTCAATTCCAGCTGCGACCACCCCCCCCCCCGGGACAACCCCCGGGCATTGGTAAATTTTTTCGTGCAAATGCCCGGGGGTAGGGCAAAAAAGAAGGAACAATGCCCCACCCATGGGACGAAAAAGCAAAACAAATGCCCCACCCCCAGGCCGACAAATTAGTCAATTTCAAAGAATGTACTAAATTAATTACATGCGTTTTAACAATTTATATTTATACCTCTGTTCATTGTTCTTTTGGGGATTTTTAAAAAAAAAAAAAAAAGGAAAACTATCGTGTTCACTTCAGATTAAAACATCGACGAAAGGCTGTGACACACTTGCTTTTATTGCAGAAAGTTTTTCATTGTAAATACAATATATATATAATATGGACTGAAGGAAATTCTTAAACATTGATTCACACTTGAAAACCAACATTCAACAATAATATAATATAACATAAAATTTGTTTAACGACACAACAAAGCTCTCGTCCTTGCCGATAAAGTCGTCCATTTTGGCATATACGACAAAGGAAACTCGTGGCCGCGGTCTTTTCTCCGTGAGCGACAAATGCCCGGGGGTAATAACCCGATATTGACAAATGCCTGGCCCCCAGGTGAACACGCAGCTGCAAATGCCCGGCCGTGGAGACAAGTAAGCGTGGAAATGCCCCACACTGTCCCCGGGGGGGGGGGGGTGGGTGGTCGCAGCTGGAATTGACTGATCATTAATTCTCTTCTGGTTTCATGACATCAGCAATAAATACAATCATGTTATTATGCAAAAATAATAAATTATGCAGTGGATGATTCTTATACACCACTGTTATGTACTAAATTCAGTTATTCCTGCCAAGATGGCCTTCTACATGTATTATTGATCTACTTTGGCTAGCATACTGTACGACACAATCTTTCAAGCAGGAATGGGTTAAACCACTTGAATGCATATTGTGCATTAATAAAATAGTACAAACTATTAATATTTATAACCCATTTCTTTGTGGACCACATATAAATTTTATATTATAAATGATATTGGGCATTTCACTCGATTACACAGCATGTTCTAAGGATTTAGGGTGAAGGAAAATTCGAGTGTAGAATATATACATTTTAAGACCAAACCGGGAGCAGTTGCGAAAAATGCAACTACACAGGCCCTCCGGCAGGAATTGAACCCACGACCTTGCGATTCTAGTGCAATGCTCTGACCACTGAGCCACGGAGGCCGTTGCCGAGAGCTCGATCGCGAGTTCTGTATATATAATAAGGTGGTAATGCCAGGAGAGAATTGGGTATATTATAAATGATATTGGGCATTTCACTCGATTACACAGCATGTTCTAAGGATTTAGGGTGAAGGAAAATTCGAGTGTAGAATATATACATTTTAAGACCAAACCGGGAGCAGTTGCGAAAAATGCAACTACACAGGCCCTCCGGCAGGAATTGAACCCACGACCTTGCGATTCTAGTGCAATGCTCTGACCACTGAGCCACGGAGGCCGTTGCCGAGAGCTCGATCGCGAGTTCTGTATATATAATAAGGTGGTAATGCCAGGAGAGAATTGGGTATATTATAAATGATATTGGGCATTTCACTCGATTACACAGCATGTTCTAAGGATTTAGGGTGAAGGAAAATTCGAGTGTAGAATATATACATTTTAAGACCAAACCGGGAGCAGTTGCGAAAAATGCAACTACACAGGCCCTCCGGCAGGAATTGAACCCACGACCTTGCGATTCTAGTGCAATGCTCTGACCACTGAGCCACGGAGGCCGTTGCCGAGAGCTCGATCGCGAGTTCTGTATATATAATAAGGTGGTAATGCCAGGAGAGAATTGGGTATATTATAAATGATATTGGGCATTTCACTCGATTACACAGCATGTTCTAAGGATTTAGGGTGAAGGAAAATTCGAGTGTAGAATATATACATTTTAAGACCAAACCGGGAGCAGTTGCGAAAAATGCAACTACACAGGCCCTCCGGCAGGAATTGAACCCACGACCTTGCGATTCTAGTGCAATGCTCTGACCACTGAGCCACGGAGGCCGTTGCCGAGAGCTCGATCGCGAGTTCTGTATATATAATAAGGTGGTAATGCCAGGAGAGAATTGGGTATATTATAAATGATATTGGGCATTTCACTCGATTACACAGCATGTTCTAAGGATTTAGGGTGAAGGAAAATTCGAGTGTAGAATATATACATTTTAAGACCAAACCGGGAGCAGTTGCGAAAAATGCAACTACACAGGCCCTCCGGCAGGAATTGAACCCACGACCTTGCGATTCTAGTGCAATGCTCTGACCACTGAGCCACGGAGGCCGTTGCCGAGAGCTCGATCGCGAGTTCTGTATATATAATAAGGTGGTAATGCCAGGAGAGAATTGGGTATATTATAAATGATATTGGGCATTTCACTCGATTACACAGCATGTTCTAAGGATTTAGGGTGAAGGAAAATTCGAGTGTAGAATATATACATTTTAAGACCAAACCGGGAGCAGTTGCGAAAAATGCAACTACACAGGCCCTCCGGCAGGAATTGAACCCACGACCTTGCGATTCTAGTGCAATGCTCTGACCACTGAGCCACGGAGGCCGTTGCCGAGAGCTCGATCGCGAGTTCTGTATATATAATAAGGTGGTAATGCCAGGAGAGAATTGGGTATATTATAAATGATATTGGGCATTTCACTCGATTACACAGCATGTTCTAAGGATTTAGGGTGAAGGAAAATTCGAGTGTAGAATATATACATTTTAAGACCAAACCGGGAGCAGTTGCGAAAAATGCAACTACACAGGCCCTCCGGCAGAGTGAACCCACGACCTTGCGATTCTAGTGCAATGCTCTGACCACTGAGCCACGGAGGCCGTTGCCGAGAGCTCGATCGCGAGTTCTGTATATATAATAAGGTGGTAATGCCAGGAGAGAATTGGGTATATTATAAATGATATTGGGCATTTCACTCGATTACACAGCATGTTCTAAGGATTTAGGGTGAAGGAAAATTCGAGTGTAGAATATATACATTTTAAGACCAAACCGGGAGCAGTTGCGAAAAATGCAACTACACAGGCCCTCCGGCAGGAATTGAACCCACGACCTTGCGATTCTAGTGCAATGCTCTGACCACTGAGCCACGGAGGCCGTTGCCGAGAGCTCGATCGCGAGTTCTGTATATATAATAAGGTGGTAATGCCAGGAGAGAATTGGGTATATTATAAATGATATTGGGCATTTCACTCGATTACACAGCATGTTCTAAGGATTTAGGGTGAAGGAAAATTCGAGTGTAGAATATATACATTTTAAGACCAAACCGGGAGCAGTTGCGAAAAATGCAACTACACAGGCCCTCCGGTAGGAATTGAACCCACGACCTTGCGATTCTAGTGCAATGCTCTGACCACTGAGCCACGGAGGCCGTTGCCGAGAGCTCGATCGCGAGTTCTGTATATATAATAAGGTGGTAGTGCCAGGAGAGAATTGGGTATATTATAAATGATATTGGGCATTTCACTCGATTACACAGCATGTTCTAAGGATTTAGGGTGAAGGAAAATTCGAGTGTAGAATATATACATTTTAAGACCAAACCGGGAGCAGTTGCGAAAAATGCAACTACACAGGCCCTCCGGCAGGAATTGAACCCACGACCTTGCGATTCTAGTGCAATGCTCTGACCACTGAGCCACGGAGGCCGTTGCCGAGAGCTCGATCGCGAGTTCTGTATATATAATAAGGTGGTAATGCCAGGAGAGAATTGGGTATATTATAAATGATATTGGGCATTTCACTCGATTACACAGCATGTTCTAAGGATTTAGGGTGAAGGAAAATTCGAGTGTAGAATATATACATTTTAAGACCAAACCGGGAGCATTGCACTAGAATCGCAAGGTCGTGGGTTCAATTCCTGCCGGAGGGCCTGTGTAGTTGCATTTTTCGCAACTGCTCCCGGTTTGGTCTTAAAATGTATATATTCTACACTCGAATTTTCCTTCACCCTAAATCCTTAGAACATGCTGTGTAATCGAGTGAAATGCCCAATATCATTTATAATATACCCAATTCTCTCCTGGCATTACCACCTTATTATATATACAGAACTCGCGATCGAGCTCTCGGCAACGGCCTCCGTGGCTCAGTGGTCAGAGCATTGCACTAGAATCGCAAGGTCGTGGGTTCAATTCCTGCCGGAGGGCCTGTGTAGTTGCATTTTTCGCAACTGCTCCCGGTTTGGTCTTAAAATGTATATATTCTACACTCGAATTTTCCTTCACCCTAAATCCTTAGAACATGCTGTGTAATCGAGTGAAATGCCCAATATCATTTATAATATACCCAATTCTCTCCTGGCATTACCACCTTATTATATATACAGAACTCGCGATCGAGCTCTCGGCAACGGCCTCCGTGGCTCAGTGGTCAGAGCATTGCACTAGAATCGCAAGGTCGTGGGTTCAATTCCTGCCGGAGGGCCTGTGTAGTTGCATTTTTCGCAACTGCTCCCGGTTTGGTCTTAAAATGTATATATTCTACACTCGAATTTTCCTTCACCCTAAATCCTTAGAACATGCTGTGTAATCGAGTGAAATGCCCAATATCATTTATAATATACCCAATTCTCTCCTGGCATTACCACCTTATTATATATACAGAACTCGCGATCGAGCTCTCGGCAACGGCCTCCGTGGCTCAGTGGTCAGAGCATTGCACTAGAATCGCAAGGTCGTGGGTTCAATTCCTGCCGGAGGGCCTGTGTAGTTGCATTTTTCGCAACTGCTCCCGGTTTGGTCTTAAAATGTATATATTCTACACTCGAATTTTCCTTCACCCTAAATCCTTAGAACATGCTGTGTAATCGAGTGAAATGCCCAATATCATTTATAATATACCCAATTCTCTCCTGGCACTACCACCTTATTATATATACAGAACTCGCGATCGAGCTCTCGGCAACGGCCTCCGTGGCTCAGTGGTCAGAGCATTGCACTAGAATCGCAAGGTCGTGGGTTCAATTCCTGCCGGAGGGCCTGTGTAGTTGCATTTTTCGCAACTGCTCCCGGTTTGGTCTTAAAATGTATATATTCTACACTCGAATTTTCCTTCACCCTAAATCCTTAGAACATGCTGTGTAATCGAGTGAAATGCCCAATATCATTTATAATATACCCAATTCTCTCCTGGCATTACCACCTTATTATATATACAGAACTCGCGATCGAGCTCTCGGCAACGGCCTCCGTGGCTCAGTGGTCAGAGCATTGCACTAGAATCGCAAGGTCGTGGGTTCAATTCCTGCCGGAGGGCCTGTGTAGTTGCATTTTTCGCAACTGCTCCCGGTTTGGTCTTAAAATGTATATATTCTACACTCGAATTTTCCTTCACCCTAAAT
Organism: Corallium rubrum; assembly: GCA_964035015.1. Classification (NCBI taxonomy): domain Eukaryota; kingdom Metazoa; phylum Cnidaria; class Anthozoa; order Scleralcyonacea; family Coralliidae; genus Corallium; species Corallium rubrum. The sequence goes on along the minus strand of CAXIUP010000064.1, from coordinate 2,536,524 downwards.
CCTTAGAACATGCTGTGTAATCGAGTGAAATGCCCAATATCATTTATAATATACCCAATTCTCTCCTGGCATTACCACCTTATTATATATACAGAACTCGCGATCGAGCTCTCGGCAACGGCCTCCGTGGCTCAGTGGTCAGAGCATTGCACTAGAATCGCAAGGTCGTGGGTTCAATTCCTGCCGGAGGGCCTGTGTAGTTGCATTTTTCGCAACTGCTCCCGGTTTGGTCTTAAAATGTATATATTCTACACTCGAATTTTCCTTCACCCTAAATCCTTAGAACATGCTGTGTAATCGAGTGAAATGCCCAATATCATTTATAATATACCCAATTCTCTCCTGGCATTACCACCTTATTATATATACAGAACTCGCGATCGAGCTCTCGGCAACGGCCTCCGTGGCTCAGTGGTCAGAGCATTGCACTAGAATCGCAAGGTCGTGGGTTCAATTCCTGCCGGAGGGCCTGTGTAGTTGCATTTTTCGCAACTGCTCCCGGTTTGGTCTTAAAATGTATATATTCTACACTCGAATTTTCCTTCACCCTAAATCCTTAGAACATGCTGTGTAATCGAGTGAAATGCCCAATATCATTTATAATATACCCAATTCTCTCCTGGCATTACCACCTTATTATATATACAGAACTCGCGATCGAGCTCTCGGCAACGGCCTCCGTGGCTCAGTGGTCAGAGCATTGCACTAGAATCGCAAGGTCGTGGGTTCAATTCCTGCCGGAGGGCCTGTGTAGTTGCATTTTTCGCAACTGCTCCCGGTTTGGTCTTAAAATGTATATATTCTACACTCGAATTTTCCTTCACCCTAAATCCTTAGAACATGCTGTGTAATCGAGTGAAATGCCCAATATCATTTATAATATACCCAATTCTCTCCTGGCATTACCACCTTATTATATATACAGAACTCGCGATCGAGCTCTCGGCAATGGCCTCCGTGGCTCAGTGGTCAGAGCATTGCACTAGAATCGCAAGGTCGTGGGTTCAATTCCTGCCGGAGGGCCTGTGTAGTTGCATTTTTCGCAACTGCTCCCGGTTTGGTCTTAAAATGTATATATTCTACACTCGAATTTTCCTTCACCCTAAATCCTTAGAACATGCTGTGTAATCGAGTGAAATGCCCAATATCATTTATAATATACCCAATTCTCTCCTGGCATTACCACCTTATTATATATACAGAACTCGCGATCGAGCTCTCGGCAACGGCCTCCGTGGCTCAGTGGTCAGAGCATTGCACTAGAATCGCAAGGTCGTGGGTTCAATTCCTGCCGGAGGGCCTGTGTAGTTGCATTTTTCGCAACTGCTCCCGGTTTGGTCTTAAAATGTATATATTCTACACTCGAATTTTCCTTCACCCTAAATCCTTAGAACATGCTGTGTAATCGAGTGAAATGCCCAATATCATTTATAATATACCCAATTCTCTCCTGGCATTACCACCTTATTATATATACAGAACTCGCGATCGAGCTCTCGGCAACGGCCTCCGTGGCTCAGTGGTCAGAGCATTGCACTAGAATCGCAAGGTCGTGGGTTCAATTCCTGCCGGAGGGCCTGTGTAGTTGCATTTTTCGCAACTGCTCCCGGTTTGGTCTTAAAATGTATATATTCTACACTCGAATTTTCCTTCACCCTAAATCCTTAGAACATGCTGTGTAATCGAGTGAAATGCCCAATATCATTTATAATATACCCAATTCTCTCCTGGCATTACCACCTTATTATATATACAGAACTCGCGATCGAGCTCTCGGCAACGGCCTCCGTGGCTCAGTGGTCAGAGCATTGCACTAGAATCGCAAGGTCGTGGGTTCAATTCCTGCCGGAGGGCCTGTGTAGTTGCATTTTTCGCAACTGCTCCCGGTTTGGTCTTAAAATGTATATATTCTACACTCGAATTTTCCTTCACCCTAAATCCTATAAATTTTATAGTTTCACTCTGGCAATAAAGTCAGTAAATACAAAACATTTTCTGAAGGATAATAAAACTGGAATAGCTGCCAACTCTTGTTTTATTGTATATTACTAAAACAAATTCGATTTACTGTCAACCAGATAAAAGTTTCTCACTTTGTTGGCATTCATCAAAGGAAATGATTAAGATTTTCAGTAAAATGCAGTGACAGAATGCAGTCAAATGGCAACTAAATTAAAGAGACAGTGAAATATTCACGAAAGTTTTATTTTTTATTTTTGGTATAAAAATAGTTTATGCAGTCAATGGTCTAGTTTGCCTTTTTGCATTTTAATACAAACTCTGAACTAAAATTTCTGTAAGCAAAGACAAGTAAGTATGTTTCATGGTATTACCGTAACTTTCATTTCATGTTTATTCTGGCTTTACACAGCTTACTTTTCCTGGTTAACCTGGAGTTGATGCATACAAACATAGAAACTTTTTGCTCAATAACTTTTGCATTGGTTTTCAAACTCGTGTGTATTCCACGCGAGGTGAGATTAGCACCCTCACCGCCAGGCTCCGGGCCTTCAGCCTGTTGCCTGGGTTGGTGGATATTTGAAATGGTGGATAAAAATGGATTGATGCTTAATGCATGAATAAGTGAATTTATTATTAATAAACAAATTAATTGACAAATAATAATTACTAATTAATTATTTATTAATTTATTATTTTATTTATTTAAAAAGCTCTTTCAACACTACCTATTATTAAATACATGTACCCAAAATAACCTTGGTCTGTCTGCATCCCATGCCAAACTGAAAATTTTACAATAATAATTACAAAAACTGCAAACCATTTATCTCTAAATTTTTAAATTTTTTAGATGGATATTTCTGCAGTGGCAATTGCTCGTGAGGAAGAGCTACAAGAATTTGGCATCACCAGAAAAGGAGATTTGATTGCACTGAAGACGTATGCAAAAAGGAAAGTTCAAGAAGGAGATGTCAAATCAAGAGATGAAAAAAAGCGTCAGCTTTTACAAGCCTTGAGAGGTTCAAAGAGAATGAAAACTGAACCTTCAACTCCATCAAATTCGGATTCAACTCATTCAAGGGAAAAAAAGGGGAGTCGCAAGATACAAGTTGGCTGGCTTCATTTTGATTGCCAATTGCAGAAATTTGTTTCTGTCCGCCTTTCAAAAGGAGGTGGAACAAGGACTATCAGTGTCAAACTCAGTGCAACAGTGCCAGAAATCATTGATGTTGTTAAAGACATATTCTTCCCTGAAGGAAAAAGCTTTCGTGGAAGGCGAGAAAACATGATTTTTAGCCTTGGAAATTTTAGGTGTGAAGAGCTGGTAGCAGCTAATGCATTTTGTCTGGCTAAATACATTTCTGACAATGCCCTTTCTAAAGTCAGACTTTATTTGATGTCAAAACCACTAAAACAAGAAGATGAACTCACTGCTAAGTCTACTAATTCCAATGCTCTATTTTTGTGTGATTTAACTGATATGGACGATATAACAACTACCCTGGAAGTACCAGTACATGTACCTGCATTACCCATGCAAGGTATTTTAGAAGTTTCTGAAATAATGATGGAGGAAATTCCTGGAATAATTATGGAGGAAGACACAATCGGGTAAGTATATCTTATATAATAATTGTCCATTAATTAGTGTTAGACTGTTACTGAATTTATACCTGGTGTGATTCTTTCTTACCATTGTTCTGTTCTGTTAGGTATAAAGATATAGTTCTTTTTCTGTATCTCCTTACATCTCTTCATTCCTTCTCTTCCCTCTCTTTCCCTCCATCTCCCTCCATCTCCTTCCATCTCCTTGTCTCCCTTATTATCTTTTTCTTTCCTCTCATCCTCTCCCTCTGTTCATCTATATCCCTGTCTTTCCCCTTCCTCCCTCTCTCTTTCTCTTTATCCAGTGCTATCAATGAAATCAATAAAATATGCGAGCATGATGAATTGCACTCCCAAGACTAGTGGGGATCGTGATTTTCTTTGTCTACAAAAACAGCACCACGCAATGAATTCAACAAAAGCTATTAATAGACCTTCTAAACCTACAGTACCATGGTTGGTCATTAATTTCCAAGCTGCCCTATGTGTGGTGTAGTTGTTATAACTGAAACTATATTTTAATAGGGATAAGCAGAGTGATGACTGCACTGAAGTTCCTGATAATTCAATGGCTAGGTAATTTGCATTTAATAAATTCTCTCAGTTAATGATGGTGTTAAAATTTTTTGATGGAGTTTGGGCTCATGAATTGCTTAGTTTGCAAAATATTCCTGACCACACCCAATAACGTTATTACTTAAGGCAAGACATTTTAGGTAATGTACACACATATACACACTCACCTACAAACGTTTTGTTGACAGATTTAAAACAGAAAAAGTTCTGGTCAGAAAAGGTCTTACTTATTTGTATGGTATATAGTGAGGATTCTACAATACATGTACATGCAAATTTATTATAACTCTTGTTTTGCAACGTGACCGTATTTTTATGTTGCTACCAACAACTGAATGAATTTCTTAAACTATACAGAGATCATCAAATTACTATGGATGAAGAAATTTCAATTATAAGGTATAAGTACCCAATGTCAATTACATTTATTTTAATACTATACTTTTGCAAATTACTCGCCTCCCGGAGTATGCATCTTGAAATTGAGCTGTAATAATTTATTGTTGTTTACCTTATTTCTTAGCTTTAACTGGGCCTAAGGCCCCATTTACACTATTACGGTACGGTCAGTCTTCCGTTGAAAAATCACTACGTTTCTTTGTTGTGTTTACACTATTCCGGTGTGGTTTTCCGTAGCGTAGTCACTACGCTTAGCACTCCAGCTGCAAATCACTACGCTATGGTAAATTTACCGTACCGTCATAGTGTAAACAGACGGATTTTTTTGCTACGGAACGCTCACCCCAATCCGGACCACCACCATACCGTAATAGTGTAAACGGGGACTTTGCTTTAGCGTGCCCTCTACACACGCTCTGATTGACTGGGCTACGTGCATGGCATGCATGGGCTAAGAAAACAGAGATCATGAATGACGCAGGGTGGCGTAGAATGGCGTCAGCTGGCCGGAAAAGCTCGCCAAGTTCCAAAACTACCTCACTTTTAGCTTGTTTTCCCCTTCTTATTTTATAAAACAAATAAAGCATACCACTCATGTGCCTATGTACTCTGATAAAGGTACGTTTGACGTCATTTGAACATGAAAGAACTGTAAAGGAAGTATAAAAGAAGTCAGTAAAATCTATTGTAATCAACTTGTTTAATCGTGTTCAAATGACGTTCAACGTGCCTTTATAAGAGTGCATATGCACGGAGCTTTATGTCTTATTTGTTATGTAAAACGTGTTTTTGAAGGGAGGACTTTTTTTTTGGGGGGGGGGGGGGAGAAAATTTCTTGTGACACCGGGATATTACGAAAATCCTTGACCAACAATACTCCGAGCAGACTCTGGGTCTCTAGAATCATGTTCACATGCAGGAAGCAAAAACGCAAGCGTCTCAGTACTGGCTGGTTGTTCTCTTTCATATGCCTCGGTCATTTCAAATTCTACTAAATTTTGACGCTAAACGAAGCATACTTTCATTGAAATTCATTAGTTAATTCGTTATCTGTTAAGTTGCGTAATACGTCGGAGTTTCTAAGAGACAAGCTTATTGAGCCGTGTTTGGCATAATTTTAAAAGATCGGTAAAAAAAACCCCTGCCGTTTTTAGCATTAAGATCAATCAAATCGACGTCGTTTCCTTCAATAGGTAATTTAAATACACGAATACACAGCATGACCTGCAGTGCTTTTTAAAAATCAAACTCGACAAGGCGGTTGGAAAAGTCAAAACCCGAAAAATCGACCTCTGTGGGAAAGGGAGAAGTAAAATTTCAGTCAAAATAATGAAATAGCGAATTAAGCGCATAGTTACTATTTATAGACCAAAACTCAGACAAACAAACCGAAATTGAATCTCGAGGGATTTCTAATGAGCAATTTTCTTTTGTTGGAAATGCAAGAATAAATTATAAACTCAGACAATTGAAACATGAATTTGACGACATCTGTGCGTTTCGATATGAATTCAACCACTCAACCTTTCCCCTAATTGGTTCTCTCGCGCGTAGGCTGATTTGACATGTTCTCTGTCACGCGATTGTACTGTTCGTTCCTAATAATCATTATTTCCAACTACATCATTGCCCATATTAAAATACACTTAAATTTTGAACCAGTCTATAGCCTATAGACTGGTTCAAAATGTATTATATTTAAAGTAATCTAAAATTCCATCTATTTTATGAAAACGGTTAATTGATTACAAAGTGACATTTATTTAAAAAGCAATATTCCAGCGTTTTTGCTTTGAAATTTATTATTGTTATATTATTGGCCTGATTTCGACAACCTCGTTCCCAGGGCCTTTTTGAAATTGGGAGGGTGGAAAAAGGCCTTGGAATCGGCTGGTCACAGCACCCAGAAATTCTGGGTGTATAATTTAGTATGCAAAATCATTCGGTGTAATGCGGTCCCGTGGGAGAAGTTCATTGTAATGTAATAAAAGTAGCGTGCTGCAGTGTAGAAACAACAATCGAAATATAGTAAGGTTAGATATACTGCCGAAACAGAGAACGTAGGAGTCTAACGTTTCGAGCGAAGGCCCTTCGCCAGAGAGAAACGTTTCTCTCTGACGAAGGGCCTTCGCTCGAAACGTTAGACTCCTACGTTCTCTGTTTCGGCAGTGTATCTAACCTTACTATATTTCGTTCATTGTAATGGGCGGTCTCATTGGTCCCGTTGGTGGTTCCGCTGAGGCTATTTGATTATAACTGGCACAAAACTATGTATAATTACGTTTCCTGCATAGGAATGTTTAAGAAAAGCAATTAACCAATGAAAATGCAGAGTCCACCAGCCGATGCCAGGGACTTTTCCCGCCCTCCTAATTTCAAAAAGGCACTGGGAACGAGGTTGTGATTTCGAATCTTTTCGTGTGAAAGTCATCTTTTTGTTTGGCCACACAATTTTATAGTCAGTTTATTTGAAGTGCTATAGTGTCACTATTTTACATATATACTCCAGAAATACAAGTTGGTAACCCGTGTAATACAAGAGTGTAAAGTCAGTGCAGTGTTTTATCGCAATTGGAGTTGGCTTTATATCACTTAGAGCCTATTTTCATGTATTTTACAGTTTTGAGTCTTTTAACCTGTCCTCAGTTAATTGCTTTTCAGGGAACTGAAGATCAGACGCTCTCGTGTTATGGCAGACATGATAATGGCATTCAAGGATCCATCACTGATGAAAGCGACCATCACTGTTGTTATGATTAATGATTATTGTAAAGAAGAAGGTGGATGTGATAACAGTGGTGTCTTCAGAGATGCTTTGTCTGCGTTTTGGTTGGCATTTGAGGATTCGTGCACAAATGGAGTAGATCAGCGTACACCAGTCATCAGGCATGACTACCAATTTTCGGAGTGGGAAGCTGTTGCAAGAATTTTTGTGAAAGGTTATAATCAACTTGGATTTTTTCCAGTAAAGTTGAACAGAGCGTTTCTCACTGCAACTCTGTTTGGGGAAAAATCGGTTACGAAAGAAATCCTCAGAAGTACCAAAGAACGTTTTTCTTCCTTTTTGGTGATGTTTTTCTTCCTTCGTTGCCTTCTTTGCAGTCCAAGAATCTCGCAATATTATAGTCTTAATTCCAGTACCACTAGTGATTTTTGCGTAATGCAATTTATATTGTTCAATCATCTGTGAGCAACATGGCAAATACCACCAGTATCCGCATGTACGTGCAGCACGTACCTATTTTTTGGTATATGTACAGTAAACTTTGACATCGTTATGATGTCATCCCTAGTGTCATCCTAAAAATTAATGCACGATTTTTGTCACTCGTAAAGACAAAATATTTAAAAAGTAATAAGATGTCAGAGCCAGAACTGTAATGGTTGTTGATATATAAACCACAAATCGGCGCAAGCACCTTGCGAGCAACGAACCTGGTATAACGAACTCGTAATCGTTGTTACACGTTCTTTTAGCCATTTTAAGTGTCAACAACGATAACATGGACGTTCATTTATCTTATCTCGTAGACTTGTATATACGTACTCGTACGCGTTGACAAACCGACCTAAAGGCAAGCTCCCACAAAAACTTTGCAACCATTGACGGATGGAATAATTAACTACTGTTTTGTTTACAAAACCAATGTTTTTAGTTTTTAATAGGTGCAATTGTTTTACAATCCTAATTCCAGTTCATCTATTAAACGCAATACGTTAACGAACAAGCTTTCTGCTTCTGTCGCTGTGTTTGGCATCTGAAGTAGCTCATCATCCATTATCATATCCGCCAGCTCTCTGAAATGTGACGAACATCCTTTTGGCAGTGGAGCTCGTGCATGTTCTTCATAAACGATATCGATATCATCATTACTCACAACAGTGATATAATCACGCGTGTTAGTTGACTGTGGAATAAAATATACGACGTCAGGACGGCCACATGGAGAATCCTCATTGGTAGAAGGTCTAATGCAATGTGTGTTCCAATATGCGGTGGCCTTATGAAGATCCTTTTGTAAAAGATCCATATAACAAAATTTTAAACATTCTCTGTGAACAACGTCATCGTCACAATACAGCCCTCTGTCTCTGAGATCTTTAAAATAGTTTATCCCCAGCCTGTACATTGTCGTCGCAAAATGTTCCACCATGCCTCAATTCTTTGGTTAGCGGTTGACCTCCCGTACATTAAACTTTTTTCGCCTGCAAATGCGTCGTTAGATGACGAGCGGAAGAAACGTTGAATACCATCAACATTTACATTTTCAGTACCGCGATCAGCACGAATAATGCGTGATGTTCCACCTAATTCTCGGACAGTAGATAAGAAGTAATGAGCGACAATTCGAGGATCATTATTTGAATCAGATACCTCCAACCAGAGGATTCTGCGACTATACCCATCAATTGCCCCATGTATACAAAATCCAAACGGTTTTAGTTTATCATAGCCGTCCATATGCCATAGATAATTTGGACCTTTTGTTCTATATTTTCTGCGTCGTAACCGATTCCTGGATCGTGCTTCTACCCCCTCCGGATCCAGTATCCTCAAGGCTTGTCGGACAGCTGTTCTAGTAACCACTAGACCATGCTCGGTTCTCAATCGTTGATGCATTGCTCGGTAGCCAATGATGCTCCCAGAGCCACTTAACTCACTTTCAATAGCTCGAATGACTTCGTTCAGGTTCGACGGATCTTTTCTCCTTTTACATCCAAGTCGTTGAAGGATTCGTTTTAGTTGTCTTAAGCTTAGCACAAACCCATGCACATCTATTAAGAAGTTTAGGATTTCAGCGGCCGTAAAACCAAGGGGAAAATATTTCCTCACCGCTTCATCTCGGGAAAGAGCCTGTCTAGGCGGAACTGTACCGACTATACCAAAAGCCAAGTACAAAAAGAATAAAACTTTAAAAACCATGCTGTCGCTAGAAAGACTCACATACGAGTAGCCAAAGAGAAAGAGGCAGTAAAAGTCGCCATTAATATAAAGCCGCCATAAAAGTCGCCATAAAAGTCGCCACAAAAGTCGCCACAAAAGTCGCCATAAAAGCCGCCATAAAAGTCGCGGTTTAAAAAAAGTAGCGAGGTTTTTTGATGTCCCTTCAGAACCACCGTACATTAATTAGCATACTTTGGTGTGCGTTAATATCGCTCCAAAACATGTTAACATGTTCTCAGTTTTCATCCCTCACGGTAAGCATTGAAACATCCTCATATATAACCACTTACATAGATGACTTGGGTTACTGTGTCCGTTTTTTTGCAATACACATCTGTAACATTTTGGGAACCGTACTTTCTTGATGTGGATACCAATTGTTGACTTTTTCGGTAATTTCACCCGAAGAACAATTTTACTTTTGCTGTAGAAACATACACATCTGTAACATTTCGGGAACGTACTTTCGAGATTTGCATACATTTGTTTGTTTGTTTGTTTGTTTGTTTGTTTGTTTGTTTGTTTGTTTGTTTGTTTGTTTGTTTGTTTGTTTGTTTGTTTGTTTGTTTGTTTGTTTGCGTGCGTGCGTGCGTGCGTGCGTGCGTGCGTGCGTGCGTGCGTGCGTGCGTGCGTGCGTGCGTGCGTGCGTGCGTGCTTGCTTGCTTGCTTGCTTGTTTGTTTGTTGCAGAAATAAGGAGGATGTTAACTTAGAAAAGGGACGTAACCCCCCGGATTGTATGGTGCATTGCAATACACATTTGCAACATTTTGGGAACTTACTTTCGTGATTTGGAAACATTGTGATTTTGGTAATTTCACGTGAAGGCTTTAATCTTTGTTTCAGAAACAAGGAGGATGTTCGTTTCAAATCGAGTTGTAAGCCTTCCAAATTGCATTACCATTTTGCCAAGCTTCGCTCACGTACGCTTCTTATCATTACGGAACTTACTTTCATGATTTCGGTACGTTTGTTGTAAGTTTACTAGTTTCACCCGAAGGGTTTTACGTTTGTTGCACAAACAAGGAGGATGTTCTTTACAAATCGGGTCGTAACTCCCCCGGATTGCATTACAATTTTGTAAAACTTTTCTCAGTTAAGTTTCACATCATTACGCATCTTTTGACGTATAGGAAAGTACCAGTTGAAAATGAGCAGAAAAGTTATAATAAGTATCTATATAGGGTCACAAGGGTAAAAGTTACTATGAATCCAGCATCACAAAAAGAGGATACTGGGTTTGCCATCCATTTGTCGGTTACAGTAATGTATGCCACTATTAATAACTGGCTTGTGGCAGCCAAGCGTTCATAGCGACGTTGCTTTTTGATCCTTCGATGTCGGCTCTTCTTATCATTGCGAAGCAGAATTCGCCAAGCGTCGGATTGTTCACCCGCCAATAGGGAACGTGAGCTGGGTTTAGACCGTCATGAGACAGGTTAGTTTTACCCTACTGTTGAAGTGTTGTTGCAATAGTAATTCTGCTCAGTACGAGAGGAACCGCAGATTCAGACAATTGGCATTTGCACTTGGCTGAAAAGCCAATGGTGCGAAGCTACGATCTGTTGGATTATGACTGAACGCCTCTAAGTCAGAATCCGTGCTAGAAAGCAACGATTCATTCCTCTGGATGATCTTAGGCGAACGAGAATAGAGGTCCCCGGGCCTCCTGCGTCACAACGTGCCGACGAGCAGACTACGCTCCGATGTACTACCCTGACCAAAATCTAAATTTTCCAGAGCTAAATCCTTTGCAGACGACTTAAATAAAGAATGGGGTATTGTAAGCAGTAGAGTAGCCTTGTTGCTACGATCTGCTGAGATTAAGCCCTTGTTCTAAGATTTGTGTTACCTTTTTTTCCTTTTTTTCTTCATTGCACCACTACATCCTCCTGTCTTGTGTTGGTCGTACAAATATTTTCCCAAAGGACTCAAAAGTACTGCAGTCATTGACCTTCTCCTACTTGCCCACCCAGGGGCGAATCCACGAGAGCCATTTCTTTTCCTTTTTCCTGGAAGAACAAGCGACAAAAGAACAAGCGACTTGTATTGAAGGCGAGCGAAGCTTCGTTTGGTCCGAGAGAAACATAACGAGCGTAGCTACTTAAGGTGGCATCACCCCGTCTAGGTTTTTTTTGTGTATTTTATTTAATTTCTTTTTTTTCTTCTTTGAATGAAAAAATGAATGAAAGCTCGGATGCAGTTTTATCAGGTAAAGCGAATGATTAGAGGTCTTAGGGTCGAAATGACCTTAACCTATTCTCAAACTTTAAATTGGTAAGAAGTCGGACTTGCTCGACTGAAGCCAGACATTCGAATGCGAGTTCTTAGTGGGCCGTTTTTGGTAAGCAGAACTGGCGATGCGAGATGAACAGAACGCCGCATTAAGGTGCCCAAGTCGACGCTCATCAGACCCCACAAAAGTGTTGGTTGATATTGACAGCAGGACGGTGGCCATGGAAGTCGGAATCCGCTAAGGAGTGTGTAACAACTCACCTGCCGAATCAACTAGCCCTGAAAATGAATGGCGCTCAAGCGTCGCCTCTATACGCGACCGTCGCGGCAAGCGCGAGGCCACGACGAGTAGGAGGGCGCGGGGGTCGTGACGCAGCCTTTGGCGCGAGCCAGGGTGAAACGGCCCCTGGTGCAGATCTTGGTGGTAGTAGCAAATATCCAAATGAGAACTTTGAAGACTGAAGTGGAGAAAGGTTCCATGTGAACAGCAGTTGGACATGGGTTAGTCGGTCCTAAGAGATAGGGAAATTCCGTTACAAAGTGCCCGATCCCGGGCCGCCTATCGAAAGGGAATCGGGTTAACATTCCCGAACCAGAACAGGGATACTGCCACCCAGTGGCACCAGCGGCAACGCGACTGAACTCGGAGACGTCGGCGAGAGCCCCAGGAAGAGTTCTCTTTTCTTTTTAACGGGCTGTCACCCTGAAATCGGTTTAGCCGGAGATGGGGTTTCACGCCCAGCAAAGCCCCACACTTCGTACTCATAACCGTAGCAGGTCTCCAAGGTGAGCAGCCTCTAGTTCATAGAAAATGTAGGTAAGGGAAGTCGGCAAAATAGATCCGTAACTTCGGGAAAAGGATATTGTATCTTCACATATGACTTTGTTTTCCTGAATCTTGTCAAGAAGTTGCTGAGAAGGTTGCCAGTAACGAATGTGGGTTAAAAATTTTTCATAGTCAATGTCAAGAACTCGGTACTGTTTTTTCAACGAATAGTGATAAACAAGTTTGAAGAAGTCTTTCTCTTGGAAAATGTTGTTTACTTGCGCAATTTTGTTATCAACAGTTTCAATTGGCTGTATCTGTTGAGGGTCTCCAGTGACAACCACAACTGCTCTAACAGTTACTTCATTGATTGTGCGAAGCACATGTCTAGCAATTCTTTGGGAAACCATAGACAATTCATCAAGAATGACAAGATCAAATTGAGAAATATTCCAATTAACTTTGGGAGATTCACTGACATCAAATGGAAATTTAAAAGCACTATGAATTGTCTCACAAACAACATTGGACGAATTAAATTTATGGCGATACTCAGCAGCTAGATTTCCTGTGGGGCAAGCCACGAGTAGTCTACGGTTTTGACGGACAGCTTTTTGGATTGTTGCACATAGAACTTGCGATTTGCCTAAACCGGCTTCTCTAGTGATTAAAGTGAATTTTGTCCAACAGTTTTGGGAAGTGGTAAATGTTGGTTCCGAGAGTTGTAACGGTTCATCATGTCCTTCATCCATCTCATCGTCTGACAAGTTATAACTTAAATCGCGTTCGTAATGTTGTTCTCGTTGTTGTAAAGAGCTCATGATTTGTTCATAGCTACCGTTTTGGACATGATCTAAAGGCCACGTTTGATCTTGCAAACAACCTGCACTAGCACTACAAAGTTGTTGAGTAGAAAGAACTTGAATTTGCCACAAGTGCAACGTGTCACGTAAACTAGAAATGTGAGACATTACAGTGTCGACATAAAATTCTTTGTTGCCCTGTCTTTGGAATCGCATTCTAATCGCGTCATTATTTTCCCAAAGTGTTGGCATCGTGGACAAAGCTGATGCGAAATAACGAATCTGGATAGGAAGTAATATTTCAAATCCGAGTTAGTGTTCTAGACGTGGTTTCTAAATCCTATGTGCCTAAATGGGATTTGGCAACCAAGTCTAGAACACTAACGAGGATTTGAAATAGCTTCTTACACATCATTAGATATTCATTGCAATGAGGGCAATCACAACAGACTAGTCCGTCGTCAAGCGCTTGCAGAGACAAGGGGAAATTATGTTTTAAAACAGCCAGGAGCTTTGGTTCGCAAGACGTTGGATTTATTGGATAACATACATTAGATTATGTTGAATAGCAGGATCAATTTAGCCAGAACTGATATTGAGCAGAGAAAATATAGATGACAATTGGAATAATGTGGGACTTTACAAACTAAAGAAGACAGAAGATGTTAATGGTCGATACCGGAGAAAACAAAGCGTGATGTGACTGTCTTGTATACTTTTTATATGTACTTCATAATATTATGAAAGGTAGATGGATGTTTAAACTTCATTACTTCAATCAGTCTGCAAGCAACATCACTGTTTTAGTGCTTTTCGTAGGTTTCTGTCTGTCGTCGAATAACTTAAATTGCACCAACGCAAGTTTGGTTGCTTGTTAGTCTATTTTACTTGTAATATATGTATCGCATGTAGTCGCTTATATTGTGAAGCGCTGTTAGGTAAAAAAAAACTGTTGTATTTGCAACTGGTTTCTATAGCGACAGAAAATTGTATTGGGAAATGATTTCTAAATACAGCGTACTGTATTTAGAAATGTTTTCTAAATACAGTTTACTGTATTTAGAAAACATTTCTAAATACAGTATTGAAATTTTAAATTAACATATGTATTGTTCTCGCACTTGAATTAATTGGTCTCTGGTTTAGACTGGGTTTCTAGGTAAGTACATGTGACGTAAATCAAGCAAATGGATTGGCCGAAATGCTATGAATATCTAATGATGTGAGAAGATCACTGAAACGTCGGTGTTGAAATTCATGAATAGAGCGATGTGGGAAATTCATTAAAAGCTCTTGGAAATAATGCTCATCGTTGAATGGAGAAAGTAGGCTAACAGACACGAGTGTGTTACCTTGGCTGTAACATTTAGGATTGCTGGCATTATGGTCAACTTATCTAAGCCATTGAATAAAAGATAGACATTCCATTGAAGATGGTCTTTGGACGTATTTTTGATGGGATTTTATTTTCCGAGACATTTTCACTTCTTGGTGTGAGAAATTCCTTGGTTCTGCTGCTGGACCATGAAAATTTGAGAGATGACATGTACAGCCACATCTCAGGTTCACATGGTTTCAGTTCGAGAAGATGTCGGTATGCAGCTTGGTATGGCAGAACATGGGTAGAGTATAATGCCTCGTCAGAGTAAGCGTCATGCCATTTCGAAACATAGGACGTTACATAGCGTAAGATCATTGACCTTCCATCAGTAACTTGGAAATCCATCCTGCATTTTAACGTTGGAAGCACTGTCATTATGTACCCTGTCAAATTCAATGCGAAAGCTTCGGTTGGATAGTACAAGTTAAGTGTTTTGCAGTTATCACGTTCCGTAATTGTTGTTGGACTGTTGTTTTCACGTAGCCATGTCCTGTCAGAAGGTTGTAGCTTGTTAACCAGAAAAGCTCTGTCTACATTTCCCATGGAATATCTGCTCTTATATCAATGGGTGTCGAATCATCCAAATATTTTTTAGCCAAACTAGCAAGTGTAAATGAACAGTACCACGCTGTTGGAATTCAAACCAATAGAAATAGGTGTTAATATTTTTACGCTGTCGTAAGTTATTATAATTTAACAAATGACGACTCCACGTTTGTGTGTTTGAACCACAGAGGTATCCACGAACGAGTTGTTCTAGAACATGACTGATGTGGATTGTTTCCAAACCTGCCAGTTCAGTGGGTCCACAACCTGTTAGCTCACGTGCAGATTTTAGCCATTGAGGAAAAGGAAAGCTCCATTCATAGGGGTTAATTGTGATAAAAATATCTGGGTAACCAAATTGATCCACAGCATCTATAAGTAACCGATGTTGACATTTCCAGTAACCGGGTGAAAAAACTTTGGCATTAAGAGCCCTTGCTGGTGAACACTTCATGTGTCGCACACTAGATATAGCTCCACTGACTGTGCTAAATATCCATAAATCGTAATGGAACTGAAGCAGTTCGTAGGTAATACTGTAATCAATGATATCAGAAAAAACTTTATTCAAAAAGGAGATTTTTCTGCTAAGGCGAGTATTGTCTTTTGGAAGAAACGATTCGCACCAACTTGTAAAAGGATACAGGTTTGGCCATAATGCACATTCTATTCCCTGACTTTCTGTAAGGTCATATAAGTTAATCTCTTTATTCTGGGACAAATACTGTTCGCGCTTGTTTATGAAAGCAGCGTAGCATGTTTCCTCAGAAGCCAAAAGAAAATTATATGCCATTTGACAACGTTGTCGGTCTGCACGATCAACTATATTGGAAATCTTATTTTCTACAGACTCCTTAGACCATTTCACATGACATCTCCCATTTTTTTGCCTATGTCCATATTGCTGTCGTTGGTAATCTCCGCAATGAAACTCGAAAGGCCTTAAAATACATATGTCGGAAAGTGACAAGTTAATCAAGGATTGAGGAATTAAGGACGCTGAAGGTACGACGTAACGATTATTTGCACAAGTACATGTTTTTACGCAGTCTTTACCTGGGGGCCGGTTGCAATAGCGAGGTAATAATTTTTCTTGAATTGCATTTGGAGCAATATGACCATGAACAGTACTCTATCCAGAATACCAGATCATCAATCGTTTTCTGGGATGAGTTTTCAATTGTAGAAGTTGAAACAGTAAATCGCTGTTCATGTTCTTCTACGAAAAGTTCTTTTTCATTCACTTCACGTTCTTCGGTGCTCTTGAGATTGGGCAAGACGTGCCTCACGTTTGGCTTGGAGATTTTCAATGTTAGAAATTAAATTCCAATGTTTTCCAGACCAAAAACCCTCAGCTGAATCTTTCTGCCACTTTTGTGGCATATTGGATAAAAACTTCTTTCAAGAAGTATAACGAAGATCTAAAATTTACAACAAAGTAATTATAGACCAATTGAAATTCGGAATCCAAAAGGTAGAGTGCGGGCAAAAATTAGCCGACTGTGGAGTCGTTACCAGTGATCGCGACGAGGACGCTTTTTGCATGACCACCTTGTTTTTTTGTTGTGTTTTTTTTCTCCTTTTTTTTGATTATTTTTTTCCCTGTACCTTTTTTTTTTATTTTAAACTTTTTCCCCGTGAATCTTTAATTATTTTTTGTTATTTTTCCGTTTAAGCTTTTATATTTTTAACGTTAATTTTACCCGTGCAATAGTACCCTTTTTTTTGTTTTCCACCCCCTTTTTCACCCTGTGCCAGTAGTGTATCCCCTTTTTTTGGCTATTTTAAAGTTTTTCTCGGTGATTGTGTAATTCTTTTTGATTATTTTTTCGTTTACCATTTCATATTTCTAACAATAATGTCACCCCCTACTCTTGTTCTTCCTGTTCAACGTGCCTTTCTTTTTTTCTCTTTTTTCTTTTTTTGCTCATTGAAGGTCTTTCTACCATATATGGCTGGTTGTAGCCATATTTTTCCACTTTCATGAATGTCTTTTTGGCCGTTGCCCCCCTTTTCGCTGCTTTTCTGCTTCACGTTTGCCGCTTCGGGTTCAGGGTCGGAATCTGAAGAGGCAACAGTTTTCCTTTTTTCCGGCTCATCATCACTTTCATCCTCATCTATCATGGCAAACATTTTCTTTTTACTTTTCCGTTTGCCTTTTTCTCCTTTTCCCTCCACACCGGTCATCAGCATTTCTTTCAAAGTTTTTAAACTTGGCCGTTCTTTAAATTTTTTTTCTTGCGCATCACCTGCATTAAAAAGTGAAGCATACTCTTCAGGATTTCTTATGTATGTGCGTGCGACAATGGCCTGAATGGCCATAATGTATAATGCTGCCCCCGTTTCAAATGCATCGTTTATGATGTCATCCAGGTCATCGTCGCAGCAGAATTTCAAAAATTGTTTGACATCATCACTCTGCATTGGTACATCCGTTTTTGTGTTTAGTCCTGCTAAATGTGGCTCAAGTATTTTGAAAGTCTTTTGCAATACCTTTTTTCCCTCTTTACTTATTAACGATGTCTCGGACTGCGTTATTCTTTCTAGATTTTCGGAAATACTTGCTGCACATTCCGAAAGCGCAAACTGTGGTCTACCAACCCATTCACAAGATTGAGATTGTGTACGGTAGAACACCTTCTCCTCATCCGGTGCATCCTCGGTTTCACCATAGGGTCGCAGGAGGTTTTGGGGAAATTGTCGGAAGTAGTGAACACCACGTTTAGATGGAGAGGTATTTTTGCTGTATGAACTCATTATTCCCTTAAAATTATGAGAATGTCGATTTGAAAGAATGAGAATAAGTAAAAGAAACTGGACTGGTAAAAAGAACTTTCAACAGAGAATGGTACAAAATATTGAAACCAACTGTTCAATTATGTTTCAAATCGAAAAGCAAAATTGAAATGAAAGTAAACTTTTAAAGTTATTTTCTCTAACGACAATCTCTGAAGTGCTCCAATATGTAATTACTTATTAATACTTATTGCTTATAACTACTTATATTACTTATTATTACTTTATGTTCTACTTATTACTAATTACTTCTTTTTACTTATTTACAAACTTAACAATATGGCGGAGGGTGTAATGTTAAAAAAAATTAACACACTGAAGTTTGAAATGTTGCTTTTTAATGTCAAAGGAAAATAATTATGAAGCAATATTTATTTAGTTATTAGCACTTAAATACTTATTATTGTACTTATTAGTACTTACTTATTATTACTTATTACAAATTAAGACTCTGGGAAATGGTGTAATGTTCCCACGCACAAGTTAACACCAAAAAGTTATATCCTGAGATATGTGGAAGAAGAAAAAAGTACGTTAAAATGTTGATATATGGGGTAAACTTCTAAACAAACGTAAATGGTATATAAATGAGAACGTCCCAAACAAACGTAATCGTAAACGCGCTAAAGTAAGTAGTTTTAAATAAAATAATATTTCAAACTCTAATTCCGATTTAAAATGTGAAATATCAATATATTTAAAGTAAATGATATATGTAGGAAGACTCGAAAACACAACAGCGTTCGAAGCAATGCGTTTAAGTATAACCAGTTTTCTTGTTACCTCAACTCTGTATTATATATATATATATATATATATATATATGACTTGAAGATTTGTAATCCAGGCATAATGTGTTCGTTAAGAGTTCTCCGGATTCAATGTACTTTTTCTTGAGCTTTCGACTCGGTGCTTCGAGTCTTCATCAGAAGTGAGAGAAAGATGATAGGTCTAGTGTTTTATTGTGTTGACCATCCATGTGTCTTCGTGATTGTAATCGTTGTGAGCGTCTAATTGGTTGATTGTTTGTTGCCGTGGTGTAGTGATTGGTTGTTTTGTCCGTTGGTTGATTATGAATCGTACTGTCCTCAGGGGAAACTCCGGTGTTGGGTTTCTTCTTATCCTTATATTGAGTACTTGAGTTGCGGGTTTTCGTTGATGGATTATGATCTGATTGTTTGTGTTGATGGAATGAAGCGTGTTTAAGTTGATGGTAGGCTGTGGGTATTTCTATGTGTCGATTGAATGTGGATCTGTCGATGCTGTGCCAGGCTTCTTTGAATTCGCGAGAAAATCTTGTAGTAGCTTGGCCTAGTATCTTTGTTTCTGACCAGTCAAAAGTGTGTCCATAGTCGTCTGCGTGGTTTGCCGGAAGAGATCTAGGGTCGTGTCGTTTAATAGCGTTTTTGTGTTCTGTCAGTCGTGTTTCTACTTTCTTTGATGTCTCTCCTATGTATTGTTGTGGACAGTCGTGGCATGGAAAAATGTAGATGGCGTTGCGTCGGTCTGTGTTGGTAATCCTATCTTTGTGTTTAGTGAAGTTGATTGCCAGTTTGTGGACTGGTTTGTGGGCTACCTCTATATTATGTTGTCGTTGTAATCTGGCTGTCATCTCAGATATGGTGTGAATATATGGTAAGGTTGTCCATATCTTTTCTTGTGTAGTCTGGTTCGGTTGTGTTGTAGTGTTCTTTTTCTTTAGGGTTGTGACTTTGTTGATGAAGTTTTTGGGGTAGTTGTTCTTAAGAAAGGTGTTGTAGAGGTAGCTTTGTTCGTCTTGTTTAGATTGTTGCGTGTTGCAGTGTGTTTCAATTCGGTTGAATAGTGTTTTGATGCAGCTGATCTTGTGTTGGATTGGGTGGTTGCTGTTGTAGTTTAGTATTTGGTCTGTATGCGTCCACAACAATACATAGGAGAGACATCAAAGAAAGTAGAAACACGACTGACAGAACACAAAAACGCTATTAAACGACACGACCCTAGATCTCTTCCGGCAAACCACGCAGACGACTATGGACACACTTTTGACTGGTCAGAAACAAAGATACTAGGCCAAGCTACTACAAGATTTTCTCGCGAATTCAAAGAAGCCTGGCACAGCATCGACAGATCCACATTCAATCGACACATAGAAATACCCACAGCCTACCATCAACTTAAACACGCTTCATTCCATCAACACAAACAATCAGATCATAATCCATCAACGAAAACCCGCAACTCAAGTACTCAATATAAGGATAAGAAGAAACCCAACACCGGAGTTTCCCCTGAGGACAGTACGATTCATAATCAACCAACGGACAAAACAACCAATCACTACACCACGGCAACAAACAATCAACCAATTAGACGCTCACAACGATTACAATCACGAAGACACATGGATGGTCAACACAATAAAACACTAGACCTATCATCTTTCTCTCACTTCTGATGAAGACTCGAAGCACCGAGTCGAAAGCTCAAGAAAAAGTACATTGAATCCGGAGAACTCTTAACGAACATATATATATATATATATTAGAAATATGTATATATATGATACCTAAATGAGAAACCTAGATCTAAACCAATGTAAATTGTATATAAAAGCAAGACAAGTGTACAGTAATCGTAAACACGTTAAAGTAAGTAGTTATCCTTTAACTAAAATAATATTTGGTAAATGATATATATATATATATATGATATATATATATATATATATATATATATATATATATATATATATATATATATATATATATATATATATATATATATATATATATATATATATATATATATATAAATATTGTATATATATAATATAATAGTATCTAAATACCAAACTTCTAAAGAAACGTAAGTTGTACGTAAATGTCTAGAAATCTACAATAAACACGTTAACGCAATAAAGTAATTACTTATGCTTTAACTAAAAGAATATTTGAAACTAGAATTCAGAATTGAAAGGTGAAATAGCAATATATTTCAATTAAATGATATGCAGGACAACTCGAAAACACAACCGTTTGCAAAGAGCAACTGAGCAATAATGTATGGAATGCCATCAGTGCCAAATTGTGGTTATTTGTTTTTAATACAAACATTAGTTTTTTTAAATCACTAACGAACTTTTAATAAACTTCTAATTTGGGTAGAGACATCTTATTTGGGTAGACATCTCATTTGGGTAGACATTTCATTTGGTAGACATCTTATTTGGGTAAACATCTTATTTGGGTAGACATCTTATTTGGGTAGACATTTCATTTGGGTAGACATCTTATTTGGGTAAACATCTTATATACCAAATTCGTCCTCGGTATACACTCACGCACAAACTTGAAACATTGCGTTGTGATTTATAAAGTATTTAATAAAGAAAATAAACAAAAAGGTCTCACAACATCACTGAGAATCACAAGTCTCTCTCGAAGTGAAATTGACAAGTTTTTTTATGGCCTCGTGATTGTACCAGTGACCCCGACCCGTGTCCGGGGGGGGGTGCTAATCAGGACACACTCCCCTATAAAAATGTGAAGTTTTTCATTTTTATGCACT
>CAXIUP010000064.1:2438175-2514763 GCA_964035015.1 Corallium rubrum | reverse complement strand
TGAATAATGCATCATTGAATACAAACTTGAAAATAATTATCTGAGCACATTATTAACTGATCAACATGTTGCTAAATATCCCATAGATATCTCCTTATATAAAAATATATATATTATCTTATGAGTGTTGATACTGTGTTTGTAACTTTTATTTGTGTAAGTTAATGTTCCTGGTTGTATTGCCAGACATGTTGAGGTTGTCAGACCATGAGTGCTGTAGCAGCTGTACTACAAAATTATTTGTTTAATTAAACTTTGAATCAAACACTCCTATCCACATTCTACAATACAACTGGCAGCTATAAATTAGTCTAAAGTATTGTATCCAAATGTGGTAAGCATCAGTTGCTGGTTTACACCAGTTTTCAATTTAAGACTAGTATATACTACAGATATACCCATTACTTTCCTCGATTAAACCAATACACTTGTTTGTGTTCTGACAACAATAAACTAACCTTATTTATACTGGATAACTCTATCAGTTTATACCGTATATCCAGTGGTGTAACTCCTATGTATTCTACCTCGTAAAAGCCGAGGCATCATAACTCAGGGGGGGGGGCACCCTGAGATTTGATTTGAAGGAAACACTAGAAACCTTAATATTCATCTCTAAAAAGCCTGTAAAGGCTAAAATGCCCAGGTTACCAGAGCCCCCAGGGTTTTTTCACCCTCTAAGCTCCCTTGAAATCAGCCTTCTTGATTTCTGTATAATAAAGCACATCATGTTCACAAGGCTCAAAATAATGGCCGGTACTGGTCAATGACCACCCAAATAACACCAGTCATTTTAACCGGTCATATTACTTGCAATTAATTTTATTACTTCCATTTGAAGGAACTTAAAATGATTGTAGACCCGTTTCATAATGTCTGATATATATTGAAGTGAACTATGCATGCATTTCCTTTTTATGACAAACGTTCATATCAGTACTAGCTTATATATATATATAGTGTAGAATATACTTTACATGTTTTTTTGTTGTGTTGTGTTGTGTTGTGTTGTGTTGTGTTGTGTTGTGTTGTGTTACAGTTTGTTTGGTTTTTTGTTGTTTTTTTGTTTTTTGTTGGGTTGCTTTTTTTCCTTTTTTTTTGGGGGGGGCATCATGAAATTTGACTGGTCAAAAATCACCTTTGCCCGGTCACAATTGGAACTGACCAGTCACCATGACCGGTGTAACATGAAACATTATTTTGAGCCCTGTGTTCATAATTTATGCTTCTGGACACAGGTGCTTTTTAAGAAACCCATTAAAAATTGGCCTCTAAATGACTACCAAAAGGCTCATATTGCCAGGGCTTCATGGGGGCTCCACCCCCTGGGACCCAACGGCAGTGTTGCCCCTGGACCTCTCAAGGGGACCTAGCTCCCCCTGCCTTGGGAGCACCCACTCCAGTTTGGACCATGGGCACCCTAGCACAAGCTTACACCACTGTATATATCTGAACTGTTGTTGTCAGAGGTCCAGTAAGGGCCCATTCTCATTGGCCCAGTGTTACTATAGGAGGAAGTGGCAAAAGTGATTTTTTTAATCAAATAACTCCATTGTGCAGGAATTGAATGCAGGTTGCAGACTTAACTGCTGTATGTAGCACCAAGAGTCCAACACCCCAGCAAATCATGCTAATATGTAATAATGGTATAAAACTAAAAGCATTTATATATATAGCATATGAAATGGTTATGCACTAGTCAGAGTAAACCCATCCACCATCACCCCATGACATAGGTTTAGGTTAGTTCTGAATAGCTTGCAAAAATTAACAAATGCCATCCCATGTGGGACAATATTTTGTACAAAATGACAGAAAATGCCCACACCCTAAGGAAAAATACAAGTTAATTGTATGATTGAATTTCTCTTTTGCTGATGGAATTAGTATAATTACCAGATTTAATACAGAAACTGGATTCAAGGTTATGTTGGTTTACTTTATGTAGGTGCTAATAAAAAATAAAATATTAAGTTCAAAGTTTTGTCAACAAGACAACTGAAAATATAAAATGTATTGTCTTCAAAAAATACATTGGTATTATAAATGCTGAAAAAGTGCAATATAATTATATAGATACTACTAGTAAAACAACACCCTTTGATCTGGGAAAATATATATTTTGAATAACCCCTTGATAATGTAGCTTACATGAGTGGAATATTGTGAAAACAAGGTCGTCACTCTAAATATTGTCATGTCTTTCTGCATGACACTTTTTAGACAAGTAGTTTAAACTTGCAGTTATCTTACAGGGGGGAGGGGTTTGCAGCCTATAAATTATCAAAATTTACTGGAAAACGTGTTATAGTCCTTGTTCAACCTTCTCAATCCTTTGGTACTTCCTACGGCACTGTAAATCTGAGAGGCCAGAAGACAATTATATACTTTAGAAGCAAATTATGTACATGTATAGTTAGGACAACATCAAATTTATATTGTATATGCATATGAAGAAATATCATAATTTATATCAAGTCTGCTCATCAAGACTATAGACAAAATCACAACAAGGATACTTTCTTAGTTTATCATACACACATACATAGTATAAGGATTGTTTACCATGACACTCAAGCCAATAAAAAAAAGACCATAAAAAAGACCATACTAGTTATACTACATATTAAGTGCATTCTAGTTGTGCATTCTAGTATAAAAGTTCAGCAACTGGTATTTTTACTTTCTTTCAAACTTTGACACAGCCTGGTTTTATAAGCGTCAAATGTTACTGAATCAATTATTTTGACGACACACAACATGTACTGATGTAACAATTAATAATAAAATGTTACAAATCAACAAATTATAAGTGCAGGGCAAAGAAAAAACAAGTTTTATTATACAGCCTAAAATACATTTTAAAATATCCAGCTTTTGTCACGAATTGCGTTGTAGTTGCCTACGAATAAAAATCCGAAAAATAATATGATATTCTCATGTTCATATAAATCTTGATACAAAATTAAAACTTTCAATAATACAGCTATCATAAATATTTGATACTTTTTGGACAGTCATACCAAAACACGGGGTTATTTTTGAATTTGTCAGCTTCCTTTCCAAATATTTCACACAAGGAATATTCTCTCGCTATACCAAACAGCAACGATTACTTTCTAACGTCATTTCCACTGCTATTTTGTTGAAATTAAACTCCAGAATCAGCCTCGACATATCACTATATTTTGCAAAAGTTCTGATGGCCGTGCTATAGGTTTTCGTGGGTCTGGGTCCAAAATAATCAACTGCGCACGCCCCAAAACCCCACGATTCGTGGGGTTTCAAACGGATTGGCCCAGAGCCATTTGATTTGCCCGCGCGGCCGGGCATATTTGGCTCTGGGGACGAGATTGGGATGATATTGGATTGGAATGGGATTGGATGGATTGGAACTGATCAAAACTCATACGTAACTATGCCGAGACAACATATAATACGGGAAAGGAATGAAAGAGGGATGCACCTTTTCTTTCAAAGTTTGAAGGGAGTAATTAACCTCTTTCTTGCTTCACAAGAGATAATTTGGACGGAAGAGTTGATCGAGGAAACATCTCGGCGATTGCAAGACGGTTATGCAACTCTGATACTGATGCAAGATGATATTTCCCGCATTCCCGAAACTAATGATTCACTACGAGGATGCTTACGGAACCTTTTAGGACACATCCAGTCCTTGTATGATTATCTCGTCTCTTTATACGAAAATTTGTCAACTAATGCAAACCCTTCAGATTCATTTTCAACTCAACTTACGCAGCGCAGTGGTGCAGAGGGACCTGGAAGACCAAGTTTAAATATAATCAAAGACCAAATAGAGTATCTGAGGTCAATGCATTTTTCATGGGAGAAAATAGCCCAGTTGCTTCAAGTTAGTGTGTCTACCCTGCAGAGGAGACGTAGGGAATTTGGACTCAGTGATGACCTTGAACAATATTCCAGCATGTCTGATGATGACTTAGATTCAATCTATAAGGAACTAACTGCTGCTGATCATACAGACTCCACTGGTGGAGGATTTCTCACTCCAAATATTGGTAGAAGAAGATTTATTGGTGCTCTCAGAAGTCGTGGAATTCGTATTCAACGCTGGAGAGTTAGTCAGTGCCTAAGAAGGTTAGACCCTGTTGGCACTGCATTGAGGTGGCGGTTGGTGATCTACCGTCGCAAGTACAGTGTACCCACACCAAACTCTCTCTGGCACTTCGATTCAGCCCACAAACTCATTAGATGGAAGCTAATTGTTCATGTTTGTATCGATGGATTTTCACGATTACTTATCTATTGTAGATGCTGTGATAACAATAGAGCAGAAACTGTTTTGGACCTTTTCAGAGAGGGCACACAAGAATATGGAGTACCTTCAAGGGCAAGATGTGACTATGGAATGGAGAATTTCTTGGTTGCTCAATTCATGTTGGAAAAAAGAGGCCTAGATAGGGGCAGCATCATCACAGGATCTTCTGTGCATAACTGCCGAGTGGAAAGAGCTCACAGAGATGTGTATGCAGGGGTCCTCTGCTTTTATGCCCGTTTATTTGGTGAAATGGAAAAGGCTGGCATTCTTGATCCTTTGAATGATACACATTTATACAGTTTACACTATGTTTACCTTCCCAGGATCAACCGATCTCTTCAGGAATTTGTAGCGCAGATGAACAATAGGCCAGTTTCAACTGCAGGAAACAATTCCCCTCTTCAGTTGTGGACAAGTGGTGTGCTTCAAAACATTAATTCAAATCACACTGCCCTGACAGAGGATGAAATTGAGCAATATGGCTTTGACCCAGAAGAATTTGTCACTGTAGATGAAGAGGACTATCAGGTTCATGTTGATACACCAAGCATTACAGTTACTGAAGAACTAATGGTGCAGTTACCTGATCCAATGACAAATGATGGACATCATGGTCAGTTAACTTATTCGAGATGTATTGAATTGCTGCAAAACCAAGATATGGAGGATTAAATAATACTGATTTGTATGTAAATGCATGAATGTCGACAATGGTAAACAGTAAAATTGACAATAGTACTGGGCTCCTATCAATTCACAAACAAAAATCATGATGGAAACTTGATGGAAATATTTTCAATATTTGCTATGCTAGAACAGGGATACTGTAGTTTTACTATAACAAGGTGGATATTGATTAATTAGAGCTAGACCAGTGACCTTTGACATCTAATCTTTTAAACATATATTTAAGTAAGATTTTATTTGTGCACCAGTTACAAGTAAGCCTACCTGAGTCCAGAGGGACAAGGAAGTACAGCAACAAAGGTTTTTTGCAAAGAATTCTGTGAAGTTTGATGAATCTTTTACTTGTATGGTACCTTTTAAGCCAATTACATCTGGGGGTCTTACTCTCCCTTTGATGAGTAAAAATCATCTGGTGTTAAGTGTTACAGAATAAAATAATTTATGGGTTGTACTTGGCCAGTTCACACCAACAACTTCTTGAAGGCAGTAATATACATATGAAGGTACTGTATGTAGTCTCCATTGCAGGCTCTGGGGAGGACCAATTAATGGGCACCAGTGATCAAAAGTACCAGGGCTTGCAGGTAGGCTATCCCCTCTTTCCTAAGTCTGCCCTCCCTCCCCCCTAGGGCCTCCCCTCCCCAAGAGCCTGCCTATAATGCAAGCAGTAATATTAAATATGTAAAACTTTTATTGTTAAACAAAACAGAAATATTCACAAATTAAAATATCAAAAAATGGAACTTTCAAACTAACATTACATGCCATATCACAAGTATAGTGTATCTATCTACTGTAAATTAACATAACCTAAAACCTTACTGGAATTGAAACCTTAACAATGGTTTCCGGGCACTTTCCCTAGTAAAAAGTGGCACACAGTGTAGTTAATAATGTCAGCAGAATCAATGTCAATGGAATCACTTAACAAAATTTAAGTTCTCTGGTAAGTAGGAAAATCCACATTGGACTATTATTTTTTACACAATTCCAAAATATGCACTGCCAAATGAATAATCATAGAGGTTGAACAGTACCTCATCTGGAGGAAGATTGTTAGTAATACTGGGACGTGGTAGATTAAGAACATTTATACAAGTGTTTGCAGAAGGCAAATATGCATTGTGGTACTCCACAAAGTGTATTTCAGGACACTTTGCAAATCCTAACATTGGCTCTTCATCAGTTCCACAGACAAACTGTAAAATGTGGCCAAGGGTGAGGGTAACTGAACCTGCCTCTCTTCGTCCAGCAGAGACTTCTCTGATGTATCTGATGAATGCATTATACACTTCTTTCTGGTACTTCCTTGCATTTGAACCTTCATCACTGAAACTAGGATTCAACAGATGCACCAGTTTTTTGACAGTAAGAACACTTGCATCAGAAGGCCTGAATAAGTGCAAAAATTGAGGTAGATTGATCATCAGCTGGAGAATTCCAACTTTACATAAACCTTTTCGCAGATTTGTTAAACATGGTGATAAAGAGGCCTCACCCACAATTGTATTCAGCATTTCTTCTGGGAGAAATTGGGGTATCTTTCCATTCTGTAAGACACTCAGCCCCATGACTACACCACATGTTGTGTATTTTTCAGCCAAATCAGGCCGAAGGCCTCCATCAAATAGCTTCTCCTTGACATCAGTAAGCATCAAACGAAAAAATTCCTTCCGAGGACCCCCATAGTCTCGAGCAGTCTCTCCTATAAAGTTGACCTCAATAGGATTCCTCAAGTTCGTTAAATTTGATATTTCATCCAAGCCTGTCTGAAATAAGTTTTCTCTGTCAACTAATATAAAATTAGTTTCTCCTTCAATTTCACTTGTTGGGTCTGTAATCTCTAATTGTCTACCAGTAAGAATTTTGTCTTGAGCACACTTCAAGATTTCTACTGGATTTTGACTATGTTCGCACTCTTTTATTATTTGTTTGGTGATCTCATTAATTTCTCTCAGCTCTACAATATCAATTTCAGGTTGTTCAAGTACAGGTACATGGTCTTCCTCATTTGTATCTTGCATATTTGAAGAGTGTTCAAAAGACCCCACACGTTCAAGGACGTCAAGTGGGTTTGTCTCAGGTCCTGAATCTTCACTGTTATCAAAATCATCTGCAAACAGTTTAACGTACACAACACTCGTCGATGCAATGGATTTCAACAGAATATTGCCATCAATCTTAACACCAGAGGGTAATGTTGGTTTCACTAGTGTTCCATAGCAGTTTTTCACGAAGTCGAAGTCCATACCTTTACAGTCCTCGGGGAATTGTTCTTTTACCTTTTTATACAAGGTCTTTTCATCCCAACTTTTGTTAAAAGTAAAGCCAGTAATTACCCGATTCTTTCTTTCTAGTTTCACTCTGTCATGGCGACCAAGCGGTGTTCCATCTACTTGTGCACCAACAACAACAATGTCCTTTATCACAAGGTCCTTGCCTGGCCGACCAGCACTGGCACTGCTGTTGTTTCTTCGCCTATTCGAACCATTACGCGGCCTATCGGAACCAGTAGAAGAACTAAGAGTGGGAAATCTGCTTCGTAACTCGTTCAACGCACTTCTGTCACTCGGTCTCGAATTACCTGTACTTGGCTGAATACCTCTTGACGAGCCAGAGAAACCTGAAGGCGATGGACTTACAATCCGACTGGAGCCAGTGGAGCTTCCCGTCACAACAGAGAGACCTGAAGGCGATGGACTTACAATCCGACTGGAGCCAGTGGAGCTTCCTGTCACAAGCTGTGATATTCTACCGATTTCTTGAATGGCATTTTGTGCTATTTCTGCTATTCTACCTCGAACAGATTCATCCATACTTCCTCATGGACAAAAAACACAAAATGGCGGGATTTCCACTCGACCATTCTCGTGCCCATTCTTCGCACGACAATTGTAGCAATCACAAGCGCGCAATGCATCATGGAACCAAAAATAAATTGACACACCAAAAATAAATTGACACACCAAAAATAAATTGACACATGCCAAAAATAAATTGACACACCAAAAATAAATTGACAAATGCCAAAAATAAATTGACACACCGAAAATAAATTGACACACCAAAAATAAATTGACATATCAAGAAATAAATTCACATATCAAAAATATATTCGCACATCAAAAGTAAATTCACACGTTTAAAATAAATTTGCCAGCCAGAAATAAATTCACAATTCAGAAATTAATGCTAATATGTGCAAAATAAATATGTTTATACTGTAAAATATATTTGATTGTATGAAAATAAATTGACATCTCTCATTGGAAATACATTTTGTAAGTATAATTATTTATAACAATTTTGACCAGAACGGGCCTTCATAATAAAGTATTCTATTTTTAGCGCGCTGTGTAATTATAAACAATATGGGCGTCTCGCTTTAAAAGCGAATAACTCTTGAACCAGATCTGGGCCACTTCTAATTTTTCTTGGGCCAGCAAGAGGATAGAATGAGCTTCATTTTGATATATAGGAAAGCCGGTTAAAATGAAAAGAAGTCACCGAAATTTTTCCCCCAAGTGAATGTGGTGATAGCTTCACAGTTTCGGCGTATGCGAATAACTCTTAAACCAGATCTGGGCCACTTCTAGTTTTTCTTGGGCCAGCAAGACGATACAATGAGCTTCAATTTGATATATAGGAAAGCTGGTAAAAAATAACAGAAGCTATCGAAATTTTCCCCCCAAAGTCTAAGTCGGCAACCACAATTATTAAAGATTTTTATTTCCGGCGCGCTGTAATTGACAGTTTGGGCTTGTCGCTTTAAAAGCGAATAACTCTTGAACCAAATCTGGGCCACTTCTAATTTTTTTTGGGCCAGCAAGAGGATAGAATGAGCTTCATTTTGATATATATGAAAGCCGCTTAAAATTAAAAGAAGCCATCGTAATGTTTCCCCCAAGACCATCCCGACGAATTAATAATAAAGTATTCTATTTTTAGCGCGCTGTGTAATTATAAACAATATGGGCGTCTCGCTTTAAAAGCGAATAACTCTTGAACCAGATTTGGGCCACTTCTAATTTTTCTTAGGCCAGCAAGAGGATGGAATGAGCTTCATTTTAATATATAGGAAAGCCGGTTAAAATGAAAAGAAGTCACCAAAATTTCCCCCCCAAGTGAATGTGGTGATAGCTTCACAGTTTCGGCGTATGCGAATAACTCTTAAACCAGATCTGGGCCACTTCTAGTTTTTCTTGGGCCAGCAAGACGATACAATGAGCTTCAATTTGATATATAGGAAAGCTGGTAAAAAATAACAGAAGCTATCGAAATTTTCCCCCCAAAGTCTAAGTCGGCAACCACAATTATTAAAGATTTTTATTTCCGGCGCGCTGTAATTGACAGTTTGGGCTTGTCGCTTTAAAAGCGAATAACTCTTGAACCAAATCTGGGCCACTTCTAATTTTTTTTGGGCCAGCAAGAGGATAGAATGAGCTTCATTTTGATATATATGAAAGCCGCTTAAAATTAAAAGAAGCCATCGTAATGTTTCCCCCAAGACCATCCCGACGAATTAATAATAAAGTATTCTATTTTTAGCGCGCTGTGTAATTATAAACAATATGGGCGTCTCGCTTTAAAAGCGAATAACTCTTGAACCAGATCTGGGCCACTTCTAATTTTTCTTGGGCCAGCAAGAGGATAGAATGAGCTTCATTTTGATATATAGGAAAGCCGGTTAAAATGAAAAGAAGTCATCGAAATTTTTCCCCCAAGACCGAAGAGCGAGTAGTTTGTAGTAAATGGTTATTTTTCTTCTTTATAAATTGTTCAAACAAACGCCGTTAATCTTGGGCCAGAAAGATGGAATAATAAGCTTTAATTTGGTGTATCGTGTGTGCCGATCGGTCGATTATTGAAGGAATTATTGAAGGTGAAATATTTGCTTTGCGAATGTGGTGATGAATCTGGTGATGAATCTGGTGATGAATCTGGTGATGAATCTGGTGATGAATCCGAGGATGAATGTGGTGATACCTTCACACTGGTTAATAATTTTGGGGTGTGACGATGGGGAAAATTTGGAAACCCCTGTTATCCCATAAGTTAATGGATACCCCATAAAAAATTTAAATCAATTGACAAAGCTCTATCTTTGGATATAGTAAAATAACCTAAAACCAGGAATAAATTGATTAATAGATGCCCATCAGTGGTGATACATACATGAGCAGCTATGTACAGTACAGCAAATCTTATTTAAATATCTAGTCTTTATTTGCATTACATTATATTTCTTTTGTACATGTAGGTGGAAGAAGAGGTGCCATAACACTAAGTGATGTATTACAACTTGCAACAGGGGCAGATGATGAACCTATCTTGGGTTTTGCCATACAGCCAACCACAAAAATTTTTGAAGTTGCAACCTCCTTTATTCCAACGTGAAATACTTGTATTAACAGCATTAATCTTCCCCGACCATCTCCCTCTATGCCATTACCTACCACCGATCAATTATTTGGTCTTTATGATTACGCATTCGCAAATGCCTATTTTGGAGACCGTTAGCGTTCATAATACAGTGCCGATAGGTGAATTTCAGGGTATTGCGCGTGAGTGTTAAACATCCAGAAACAGTATCTACACTTTGTTTATGTTAAACAATATGTCTACTTTGAGTGGAGCTTGCCAGTTTTTTGGAAAAATGATGCGTGCAACACCCTGAAACTCACCTATAGTTGAAGTTATCATGAAGTTATTATGTAATGTAGACATACGATACATGCAAAGAATCGCTTTTGTTTTACTTATAAGTTATACTGTAGTTCATTGTTATTATTGCAGTCATGTAAAATGTATTGACAGTTTGCGCTAGTCATAGCTTAAAATTCATTCAAAGGTTTATTGCACGTTTATTAACTTGTTTATTAACTTAATACACTGTATAGATATATACACATGTATAGTATATAAAGGTGATATTACACGGTGACGAGAAGATATGGATTTTATGTTTGAGTGGCAAAGATAATGTTCTATTTATATTATATGGACAATGAAATTATGCGTGGAAGTGATGTTGATAAACTGGGTTTAATGCAAACCTAAAAATTAAAAAAAATACAAATGAAAAATACAACAGCTTCTTCGAATACATCATTCTACGTGAAAAACTGAATTAAGAGAAGTTACTAGCTCAAATTTACTTGATTCGAAACTTACGGCAAAAGGTGTAAATTTTGACTTGTTGATATATATGTCGCTCACGAGCGTTACATCTCGGTTCCCACCCAGATGTAGAGAAAAATGGATTCTACGAGTGTTTTAGTTGCTAGTAAAATACTCTTCTCTACAGTATATAATAAACTATTATTTAATACTATTGATATAGTTAAAATTACATATACTATACTGTATATACAGTAGGGTGCATGACTGTTAACTTAATGGTAAGGCTAAAAAAACACCACAACCTGGGTTTCCGGTTTCCTGACCCAACCGTTTTTTGCTAGCAAAATGCTGACCCTAATCTTTTTATTAAATTTTTAAGGAGCATGGGCCTGAGTTGCAGCATGATTTGCATCTTACTAGGTTCTGATGCCATGCTTGCTATGTGCTAAAATTAGCTTTGATAGATGTGCTAGTGTAATTGACATTTGGTGTTGGAAAGAATATTATTGTTATTCCTAGGCACTAAATTAAAAATAAGTGGAAAAAAAGTAAATCCAACCTACCCTACCTAAGTTTTTGTGAATTTTGTGCAGAGAAATAGGAAACCCAGGTTTTTTTGGCCTAATACAGTGCATGTAGTAAATGTTAAAATTGACTGCAGAAGACCTTAATGAAAATATATTTCCTATGATTCAGTAGGTTGTGTATGTCCTTTTAAGCAGCTAAAAAAGCATCTATTCCATGGTTGATTAAAACTGTGTTCTCAGTTATTCTAAATTTCAACTCATTCATGCACTGCTCACTAACATCAACTACAGGGGCTTCGAAGATGGGTCGGTCATCGGAACTTGCAGCATCAGGAATAATGCCTTCTATACGGGTCCCACTAATTACTGCCCGAGACTGCCCAGGACTGCCCGAGACTGCCCGGGAGTAAAACATGACTGCCAGAGAGGCGGTATACATCTATATTAGATGCCTTATATAATAAAGAATATATCCACATTTACGGCACACCGCAAACTGCAGTTCGAAATCAGCCGTTAGAAGTTGGGACAATTTGTATGTTTTTTTGTTTTTGTTTTTAATTAATTCGCCCATATTAACTCTATATACAATACAATCAATATCCTATAATTTTGATAGGGCTAGGGGCCTACTAGAAACCTTGATAGGCTTCTTATTTAAGACCCCTAGTTTAGAATAGATATTAAGTTTTTTGTTTTTGTCAGTTCAAAGTTATTTACAAACATAATGAAAAAAATGTAAAAGTGTTAAAACATCAAAAGAGGTGAAAGATATTTTGTACATGTTATAATATATGAAAGATGCTATGGTTTAGCTATTCTAAACCACAGCATTCTATTTTTTTTTAAAAAAAAAATATATATATATATGCTGTATATATTAATAACATTGTTGTTTATATATACAATCAACACGCATACCATACATATACATACATTTGAAAAATATATGTACATATACCGCATACATTAAAATATATAAAAAAAGATAATTACAAGGTGCACAAATACAATGCACATGTCACAGTTATATGACATTTGCATAGTATTTTAGCTATTTGACTAGTTATTTTGTATATGTAAGAAGTATTGTTTTGCTTTTTTTTTAAAGATATTGTGAGATTTAATACTTTTTAATTCAGGTCCTAAGTAATTCCATATAATCGATTCCTTTGTTAGAAAGAGTATGTTTTACATAATTTGTTCGTTTATAAGATTTGTGAAGTTGAGTTGCACTTCTTGTGTTGTGGTTATGAATTTGATTATTAGCTACAAAATAATTTGTAAATATTTCTGGTAAGTTTTTTAAGTAATGGTACCGAAACATAAATAAGCTAGTTAAATAATTGTTGATTTTGAAAATGTTTAATATTTCTAATTTTCTAAATATTGGTTCTGTGTGGTCTAAATAAGATTTGAATGTCATTAAGCGTAAAAATTTTTTTTGGATATTCAGTAATTTTTGAATTCGCTTTTTGTATGTATTACCCCATATTAGATTGCCATAAATTAGATATGGATAGACTAATGCATAATAAATAAGTTTTAGAGCATTAAAATTTGTAAAATGTCATATTTTGGCTATCACTCCTGCAGATTTTATAACTTTTTTTGATATCAAATCTAAATGATTATTCCATGTCAAACATTCGTCAACAATAATACCTAGAAATGTTGTGTTCTTAACTTGTTTAATATTTTCATTGTTTATGGAAATCTTTATGTCTTGTTTTGGCTTTTCGTTAGAAGATCTAAATAAAATAAATTTTGTTTTTGTTGTGTTTATAGTTAATTTATTAATGTTTAACCAGTCAGCTATTTTATCGATTTCTGTTTGAATAATTTTATTTAGCGTTTTAAGGCAAGTGTGACTATGAAATATGTTTGTGTCGTCTGCAAATAATATAACTGAAACGATTTTACTGCAATTTTGGATGTCATTTATGTACAAAAGAAACAGAAGTGGCCCTAATATGGATCCCTGAGGAACACCACTCATGATTGTCATTTCTTTTGACTTTACTTGGTTGTATTTTACAATTTGTTTTCTATTTTCTAAGTAATTTTCAAACCACTTTAGGCATGTCCCTCTTATGCCATAATGTTCCAGCTTTTTTATCAGAATCTTGTGATTGATAGTGTCAAATGCCTTTGATAAATCAAGAAAAATACCAATCGTGTACTTTCCTTGATCTATTGCTTTCGTAATTTTGTCAATAAGTTCAATAATTGCAAATTCAGTTGACCTATTCTTTCTAAATCCATATTGATGTTTTGATAAGATTTTATTTTTCTCAATAAATTTAATTAATCTTTTGTACATTAACCTTTCTAGCAGCTTAGAAAAACAGGAAAGAACCGATATTGGTCGATAGTCAAATTTGTTATTTTCATTTGCCTTAAAAATGGGTGTTACTAAAGCTATTTTTAAATTGTCAGGAATAATTCCAGTTAGAAATGTTAAATTGAATATATGTGTAAGTGGCCTACTAATTTCCTTTCCGGTAAGCATTATTAATTGAGCGCTAAAACCATCATAACCAGGACTTTTGTTTGCATTTAAGTTTTTTATTTCTGTTTCAACTTCATTTTCAGTAATTGGATCAAGAAATAAACTATCCTGGTAATTTTTAGTGAGATATTTATCAAACGTTGATTCTGTTTTATTAGGAATTTTTTCTGCTAGGTTAGGAACCAATATTTATAAAGTATTCGTTGAATTTGTTGGCTATATTTGAGCGGTCAGTAAATATATCTGTAGAGTCGGTTCCAACAAATTCATGAGGCAATTCCCTGTTTTTCTTTTGCTTATTCAAAATTTCATTTAGGGTTTTCCATATCATCTTAGTGTCATGTTTATATTTGATTAGTTGCTCCTCGTAATATGTTTTTTTTACTATTTTTATAATATGATTTAATTTGTTTTTGTACCTTTTGTAAGTGTTTTCATTTCTTTTACTTGGGTTTGTTAAATATGTTTTATAAAGTTTGTTTTTCTTCTTTACTGATTTTAAAATACCTTTTGTCATCCAGGGACTCTTACTTTTATCAATATTCTTAACTAGTTTAGTTTTAAATGGAAAATTTGTTTCATAAGCTTCTGAAAATAATTTGAAAAATTCATTAAAAGCATCTTTAGAATTGTTACTGTTATCAAGGATATTTTCCCATGATATATTTTTGATTGCATCGGTAAAGGATTTAATATTTGTGTTATTTATTGTTCTTTTTGTATACTTTTGATTGGTAGATTTAGCATTCTCTTTGTAAGTGTTCAGATTACACGTGTGCACTATTGGTAGATGGTCTGAAATATCACTAAAAATAATTCCATTTATGCTAGAATCAATTTTATTAACATTATTAGTAAAAATATTGTCAATAAGTGTTGCAGTATGTTGGGTAATTCTTGTTGGTTTAGTTATAAGTGGATAATATGAAGATGTGAAAAGCTGCTCAGTGAATTTATTAGCAAAATCACAAGATTCTATTTAAGTAGATCAATATTAAAATCTCCCATTAGATAACAAATTTTATTTTCTTTATCAATTTTGCCAAGTATTTCATTCATTGCATTTTCACGTTTCAATTCTATTATTTGGTGGTCTATAGATCACTCCAATAATTATATTTTTACCAACAGTTGTTTTAATTTCAATAAATGTGGTTTCAATTATATCTTCTAGATTAATGTTTAAATCTTTACGGGTAATATATTGTATTTGTTTTGTGATATATATACCTACTCCTCCACCTTTTTTGTGTATTCGATTTGAACCTATAAAATCATGTCCTAGTTTAAAGTCTTCATAATTCATATCATTTAACCATGTTTCTGTTAAACCTATTATTTAAAAAGATTTATTTAATGAATTAAGTAAGTGCTTAAATGAGTCAAATTTATTTGATATACTTCTTATATTCAAATGCAGCATAGTAAAGTAATTTGTTGGGTTTATTTTTGTAGTTTGATCTTTGAATTCGTTAGGTAGATAATATTCACAATTTATTCTATTTATGTCGAAAGATATATCCAAGTTTGCATTGTTTCCACATAAAGCTATATCATGATTAGTTTGAAAAGGGTTGAATTTTAGTTGGTTTAGTCTATCCATATCACTTTGACTAAGGCTTTGTTCCTGGTCTGTTGACAAAAACTCATTATTGGAAAGCGTTTGAAATGGCAAGGATTCGTTTAAACATTCTTGACACACATCGCTTTCCTTATTACACGTTTCGAACCGTTTCTTACATGTAATACATTCTATAGTAAACATAGCTAGATTTAGATTTTAGAAAAATGTTACAAAACATAACGTTAGCATAATAAAAGGATACAGTTGAAATATGACTCCATTGGTGCTTTATGTATCTGTTGGCTTAAATTCATGTCCATCGATTATTAGTTTGTCTCGAATAATTTTGGCGCTTTTACCAGCATCCTTTGCTTTTTTTAATTCTGGGTACAGTTTTTGTCTAATTTTGACGATTTCTTGTGGGTATTGCTCCGCGATGCCGATTCTTGTTCCCGTTAGCTTTTTAGCGTTACGTATGACGGTTTCTTTGTCTTGAAAATAATTAAAGTTAGCCACGATAGGTCTTGGCTTTTCGTGCGGACTTCGTCGTTTTCCAAGTCTGTGCGATCGGTCGATTCTCACTTTGGTTCTTGCGTCTTGCATTTCCAATTTCTCTTCTAAGAGTTGGTGTATGATTGCGGTGGTATCTTCCTTTTCTTCTTCAGCGATGTTATAAAATATTAAATTATCACGCATTGACCTCGCCTTAAGGTCAATGATGCTATTGTTTAGCGCACAATTTTGGGTTTGCACAAAGTGCGAGCCAGCGAGCCATGCGAGCCAACGAGCCATGTGAGCCAACGAGCCATGCGAGCCATCGGTGTCGTACCCAGGCCTCTCCGTATGTTTCAATCCTTATTCTTTCTCCTTGAGAACGCGTCGGGTTTGTGGAATTGTGGTTTTTCAGAGCTTTCTAAACGAATATTCAATATCTCTTTCAATCTAAAGGTAATCGCTGAAGGTAAGTCGTCTCACGATTTTCATGATGATTGTTTTTTAATCCCAACACTATTTAATATTCATGTTTTATTGATGAGCTGCTCGTTTCGTCTTGTTATGCAAGACAGATGGTAAATAGACGTCTTCAGTGTTTGTTGAAAGCTAACAACCGTGGCTTCACCCTTTCTTTCGATCCGTCAGGGGTGAACAATAAATGTTTTTACCAGTGCATTGCACATCATCTGAACATTGAAGAAGATAATGTTGTGGACATGATCCAGTCATACATGACAGCTAATCAAGTCGTTACCAACAAAAACAAGGTAATTAATATACACTTGTTGACTGACAGTCGCTGAGGGTAACATCGAGTTTTACGGACCCGAAGGCTTCAATAATGAGCCTGAAGGACCGTAAGACTCGATGTTTCTCGAGGCAAAAGTCAACAAGCGTTTTGTTATATACCAAAGACTTTTAAAATACAAAATAGCAAGTTGACTCGAAACTTGCAAAAGGCAAAAAGACTTACTACCAAAACACTTTGACTTTGTCTTCGTAATTTCAATTCAACTAAACAAATACACCAGACTCAACAAGTACAAAGAACAGCTTTAAATTTATCCAGGTTTTCTTCAGACCTTCTTTGAAGATATGTATAGATATTCTTTCCTTTGGAAAATGGATTATTTCGAAACAGCCTTGTTTTCAAAATGTTCCGAAAAGTCCAAAGTTCTTGATCTGATGCAATAATCATTGTGTATTTACCTGAACAACGCATGATTAAAGCTGACGTCAGAGGAAAACATTACACTGTTTCCTTCTTCGTGGTTGACGTCAGAGGGAAACAGTGCAGTGTTTCCCTCGGCAGAAAGAAACATTGAGTTTGTTAAACAACACGTGACCATGATTTGACCAATAGGATTTCATCTTTGGCAAACGAAAGTCTTTGGTATACAGTATAACAAATCATTTTATAGAACTGCTACTATTAGGCTAATTTTCTATGATAGTAGCATGCGATGGACGGTCCAGGGGCATGCTCCCCCTGAAATTTATGAAATCTAGAGTCTTGGAAATGCATTTTGGGGGAAGAATTTACAGAATTCTGAAGGTCAAGAAAACTCTCAAAAGACAACACTTCGTTTGTTGCCATTAATAGATTAAGTTTTATATATAAAACCATAACAAACGTCCAACACAACATATTGTCAACAGTAACAGTACTCATTTCTGGTATGGGGATTCTGGTATGCTCCCCCTTGCTTTGTATTCATGATATAATGTTCAAGTGCAGACCGCTTCATGTGCTAGAGTGACTGATTGAACAATTTTTCTGTCTATTGCAATAAAATACTGTTTGGATGCACAATATTAATTTATTTAGAAAAATTATTGGGTGGGCTAAAGTCCCCCCTGTTCCACGGTCCCTGTATTTGTGATGTTAAACTATGCCTGTGTCAGTGTTATTAATACCTCTGTGGGTGGACCTAAATGTAAAAGGCTGCAATAAAAACTACTAAAAACAAGCTTCATTTTGCTAGTAGAAAATGACTTTCTCAAGAAAGGTTTGGAGAGTTTAATTTCTGACGTGATCATGTGATCTAGGGTCATCAGGGTTTATTTATGATCAAATGTTAGTCCCTCATTGTCCCGCATAATCCTCGATGTCCTATGTTTTTGTCAAATAATGTAGCAATTGAATGACGAGTCATTGTCAAAGTTACAACAAATTGAGGTATGATCATTTTGTTTTTTCAAAGATTTCATGCCAGATTTAGTACACTGAACTGACAGAAAGTACGCCACACTGATATGCTTCAGTCTTCACGCCATTTACGCCACGCCAACAGTTTATACCGAAAATTAGATTACTCTTACACCAAATTTGGTGTAATCCACAAAA
Organism: Corallium rubrum; assembly: GCA_964035015.1. Classification (NCBI taxonomy): domain Eukaryota; kingdom Metazoa; phylum Cnidaria; class Anthozoa; order Scleralcyonacea; family Coralliidae; genus Corallium; species Corallium rubrum. Next base: position 2,496,211 of record CAXIUP010000064.1, on the reverse strand, counting down.
CTCTACACTGGATATATCCGGCGTAGAGTGGCATTTTAGTTGGAAGACAAATGGTATTTGTAAGGGTTAACAAAGAACTGTCACTGATATTGGTCAAATAAACTCTAAAGGCTAAAGCCCAGTTGGGGAATTCCTAGCTGACACCATGCCTGCTGCATGTCTATCACCTCTTGCCCCATCAATTCTCAGACTGGCCAAAAACAGCCCTTTTACTATTTACTGTGATTAGTACTCTACCTACCAGACAATTATATGCTACTGCAAGTCAATAAGACGTCTTCTAATAAGGGAGCAGATGTCAATTATTTTCCCTCGTACAGCAGGTTTGTCCAATGAATATCTAATTGTTTGCATAATTTAAGGATGGCAAAATTGAAAGACAAGACTTGTGGGAATTTCTATCTGATGCTGACTTTCCTACCCTTGGTAAACGTCCATGCACATGGAAGGAATCAGTTTCAGTCTTAAGTAATGAAATGGCAAATCATGTAGTGATACAGTCTGCTGCGTCACTGTTTTGTATAAATATATGCATCATTGACTGGGAAGGGGTAGGTTACTGTACCTTTATATTACAAGGCTCCTTTCCACTTTCCACTCAAATGGCTGCAATTGCGACTTTAAAGTTGATATCCTTTTACAGAGAATGACAGTCACAAATCCATTTACTTGGAAAGGAATCTGTGATGTTTATCTTGCATACACTGGCTCTCATTATATGCTATTAACCCCCAAGACAAGTACATGTAGCACACCAAAGGGCACAGAAGGACACATAACTTGTGGGCCAGGTAAAAAAGCTTATTAATTTCTATCATGCGAAGTGAATTACATGTACAATAAGACTATAAATGTGAATACTTTGTTTTTATAAATTATTTTCAATCTATGCTGGTTCAATCCCTGTCTGGAGCTCAGAAACATTTTCTGAGCCTGACGAACATCTCTTGAACACCTGATACAGAAATCAAGCTCACACATACACCAGTAATAATAAATTATTTGTTTAGAGATAACGAGAAAGGAGAAGCACAGAGGGGCAAAACAATTCAATTACACTGGTCCTGAACAGTTCAATCCTGGTGTTAGCATATTCAAAGGACAGCCATTGAAGGTATGTACATGTACTGTATTGGCCTGATAGTGTCTCAAGGATAAGTACTGTAACCCCTGGTGATAAGTGATTCAAGTCACTAATATCTCTAGTGATTTCAAAATTTCTAATTCTAACCCTGATACCATTTACTGCTAAATTGGGTTGGATGACCAATACCATGGTACTTAATATTTGTTAAATCTTAATATTTACATAAACTAGCGAATTAATTCTCTATATTTAATTTCAGCTTGATGATAATCCTCCAGTTATTATTCTTTCTGATGACAGTGATGGTGAGTCTAGTACGGTAAGTTACCTGCACGAGATTTTTATATCTGTTTCATGCATATTAAAGCCATATTGGAAACAGTAGTAAAAAGGAATATCTTATAGTTATTCTAAAAAAAAGGAAGACTTCCATAAAACGTTCAAACTACATTGTACTGTACCATGCATTGTTTACACCAGAAATACAGATGATGAGAATCATTGTGATAAGTTGCATTTAGACAGAACCCTTTTTACTTGAATAGAGCCGATTTTCCAGTCAGCTGTGGGGTGGGTGCCCCAGTCCTGTCTGCTTACTGTATACAGTATTTGTTGCAGAGAAAGGACACTTTTTTTTTGCCCTCACTGTCCCCTGGTTATATGGGCCATAATTTTATGAGTGTTTCCATGTGGTTGCTTACAAGTGTGTCAGTTCACAGTAAAAGTGTTTGTTTAACTCATTCCTGTCTGAGGGCTTCTACAGAGGTGAATAAAATCGTCTGCCGTTAGCCAGAATAAAATACTAAAGACCCATTCAAATGCATTTCAGCCTGATATTATTATGCTTTCCGAGAGTGAAGGAAGTGACATTGCTGGGAAGAAGAGATCCAGAAAGCGGAAAAGACAGAGGATAAATATTAAAAAAGTAAGTTGCCCACTTTCCCATACCCTGGCACTGATGGTCAATGCAGCCGGAGAAGTACACCTGAGTAGATCCCACTGATTCGAATCAAAGCGATTGTACGAAATTCTAAATTAAATGATGTTTTGGTCAAGCCAATGCATGTCAGACAATTAATTCAGTTACTCACCGTTAATAACCCGAAGGGGCCACGTCTTGTGTGAAAATCTTACCGTAATTAACTGTTGGGAAACCAGCGAATAAACATTTTCCTTTGGTTGCACATGTACCTGCCACTCTTTTCTCAATCGCAGTTTATTTTGAATTTATTTCCTTCTACTACGCAAGGCACATTTTCGCAACGCTCTTCAAACTCTTCGCTAACTCTTCACCAACGTCTGCAGTGGAAATTCAAACTCTTTGATTGATAGGTCATATTAGCGTGTCAACCAATAGATTGTGAGCGTTCGCCGGCGAACGCTATACACGAAAAATAACAATGGGCGACTGCAGGCGCTCCTTTCACTGTCCGTCCCAATCCCCAGCGCCGGCTACGCAGGCTAACTTTCCCATTTTGTTATTGATTGTAAATATAGACGTGGGTGGTTTAAATAGGGGTTCCCTAGGAGTTCCCTAAGGGTTCCCAATTTTAATTTGTTAGACATTTCCTTCATGAATAATGTGGTCTATTCATCTTCATTTCTTTGTCTACAGTAATTAATCATTCCTTTTTAATTTTATAAAGGATGACAGCTCAGTGGATGAACTTATAAATATTTTGAGTGGTATGAGTTCTGCTGATAGCACCCCAGTAAAGAAAGTGAAGTCTCCTATGGCACTTGGTGGTCCATACACTAAGAAATTGTTTTCAGAAGATGAGTAAGTCATTTAAACTGTAAGGGAAATGTTGTACTGTGCCATTAAATTTGGGAATGGGAAAATTTTCAATAATTACAGTACAGTATACAGTACATACAGTATTAAGGCTGCAATGTTGCTTGTACTACACAGTAGGAAATACAGTAGTTATGGTCGTGCAATTCAAATACAATGAATTGTTCTAGTTAGTATCATCAACTTCATTGACTCAAACACATTGTGTTTGGTCTAGATTCAGCCTTGCACAATCCCTCATTTTTAGGTCCCACCGACCAGTTGGATCAATGGTCGACACGATAGATATATTTGACCATTTAAGATTTCGCATTTAATGTGATGATATATGATGTATCGGATAAACTCTGTAGACCATTGATTCAACCGGTAGGTGTATGAAAGAAATGCGGACTCACACAACAGTTAGAATAGAATCTACCACAGTATGTGTTATAGAGTAATGTATTTGTTTATTTATTTGCCTTAGGGATACTATGTTTGTGCAAAGAGGAAGCAGGTTATACCTTAACCAAGATGATGTTGATGTCATGGAAACTGTCAATGTGACAAAAGTGCCTCCAACTCCAGTGGGTCCTGTTAAGTATGCTGTCCATTATAATGTAAAAGATCCTTTGGCGTCAAGTTGCAGACAACTGGAATTGGGGACGTGCGCAGCCCTGCAAAAGAAAAGGGTTTTGCAAAGCAGGAAGACGCACTCTACTACAAATTTGCCGTGGCTCATTGGAATGCACTAACGCAAAATGTCCATACAGAAAAATTCACCAGTGTTCTAATAGGGTTGATTTCACAAATGTTAAAAAATGTATGCATTGTAAAGAGATCCCAGAAACTATCAGTTGTTCAGCAAGAAAATATGTGGAGAATGATCACTGTCATAAGAGAATGACGGTTATCTATATCGACAAGCATGGTTGTACTCCAAGACAAACGGAGACAAAACCAGACAAAGGGGATGTTGAGAACATTCTGCGCACAAGACCAACAATAACCACAGGGCAGATACAAATTGATACAGTAAGGGAAGCTTTGCTTCGTGGCAAGGATGCACAGGAGGTAGAGAATGTGGCCATGAAGTACAGCAACCAAAGGCATCTGTTACATCTTCGAACCTCTATTAACAAAACAACTAGACCAGGAGGTTCGGATTTGGAGGCTGTCAGACTTTTACAAGACGATTTCGGAAAAAGAAATCTAGACAAGAATTTGATTTTGAAAGTTGGTCAAGACTATGTTATTCTTTCTTCAGAGCAAAAACTGCGCCTGGCAGCGCTAATAACTCTTGGACATGTTGAAGAACCAGTTAGTCTGGATGGCTGCGAAAGTCATGCGAAGGACTTTACCGAGGTCGAGATGACTACATATTATCCCGTTTTACGAAGAAATGTCAAACTTGTAAGCATGTTTGCTCCAAAGCCAGGCGAGAACTCTGAAAATGTTGCAACTATGGTTACCACCTTTGACGAAGCAGTAAACGAAATTCTCCCATCTGTTGCCCGTGAATATGGGATTGATCCGGCCGAGTTTACTGGTAAAGGCCTTGATCCACACTCGTACGTTGGAGACGAAGGTGGTGCACTTTGGAGTGGTCTCTGTAAAGCCAAAGGCAACAGTGTCAAGAATAAGACTATTTCAGACGCATTTCATATCAAACAAGATATCCGTCGGCACCTAAAATACTTCAAAACGAAAAAAGATCAAAAGAAATTCCAAACCTTGATGTCTGATGCATACAATTCCCCTACTTCTATTCAGGCAGATGAAGCGGGAAAAGCTTTAGAAAAGTTAATCCAAAAACAGTCCACTAATCCTGCTAGGATGAACAACTTTAAAAATTGGTGGTGGTGAAGACGAGCTCGTTGGCAGCAGTGGTGCAAGACTTATTCCTCAAGTTCTGCATCATCTGCAGAAGTCGCAAATGCCAAGTCTCTCAGTGCCTCGGGCTTTCGAAAACGACTGCTAGATGTGGTTACCACAGAATGTTCAGCGGCTATCATTGAAGCAGCTGAGATTAAAAGACAAGCAGTTGGCTTAAAGACAGTAGGGCGTGGACCAACGACACTTGATCGTGCAGAGAATCAGCTGACAAAGTTATTGGTTGATGAGGATGCATGTGCTACTGCTGTGCAAAACATCGCCGAAAATGCAGAGTCAATGATAGATAATTTTGACTCCCTAACAAACATTGAAAGCGCTCACAATGATTATCGTGTAAATACAAGGGACAGTCATAGATCAGATAAAACCAAGCGTTCATCCCAACATCCTAAGAAGAATTCGGCTCATTCAGTGACTAAACAACAACTTCGCTATTTTGCAAAAAATGTCGAGAATGTATCGATGGATCTCTTGGAATGCAAGAGCAGCATGACAGAATTTAGATTTAAATTGCTTGACACCATGGGTTACCTAGAGGATGTAATCATATCCAAAGATTCTACTAGCTGTTCTTCCTTATACTGTATTAAGAAATGCCATCATTTACTTTGGATTTTGCATAATGTATTTAAGATTGATAGAAACGAACCGGTTATTTACAAACAGAAATTCTCCAATTCTGACTGGAGTTACATTATCACATCTTTTCCAGATAATGTGCCCCTTGCTCGCATCCCAGAACTAAATGATCAAAACTACATTGTCAATGTTCGTTCTTCAAGCACCGATGCTAAATGTGCGGGTTGCAAAAAAGAGTTAGTCAATGGAGATGTTCAGGCTTATACTGAAGGGCCCTACAGAACAATACACCGCATGTGGATCAAACGTACATTTTTCTTCTGTCCAACAATGAATTGTATAACAAAAATTCCAAGAAACTCGTACATCCGACCATATTGCCCATCAAACATGGCAATCCATTATGCCGGACTGACGTTAGAACAAAGAAATTCGATCGCCCTATCCTGATCTCGGTTTACAGCTATAGGAAATAAGATTGACAAAACAATAAAGAAGTTGTGTTTTTTTGGATTTCATTTTTATTTGTCGTGGGTTTTTTTTCTTAACAATTATTATAATTATTACAATTATTGTAAAACATAATTTGTTAGTTCTGAAATTGCAATCTGTGTACTCTGCAACGTTCTGAATGCTAGCCAGGTTCGAGTTCAAAATATTTTTCTGAGTACACAGCTTGTACAGAAAACAACTGACGATTTTTTATTGTAAAACAGTTGCCTTTGATTTGTGCTTATTTCTTGCTGGCTCGCATGGCTCGCACGCTGGCTCGCATGGCTTGCACGCTGGCTCGCATGGCTCGCACGCTGGCTCACATGGCTCGCATGATGACTCGCACGGCTCGCTGGCTCGCACTATGTTAATACTCCACAATTTTCACTTTCCAGCTTCTCTATTCTTTCCTTCATGTTGTTCGTCAATTCTTTGTTTGATTTTGTTTCTTTCTTCAGGTCGTCTACTTCATCATGGACAAATTCAATAGAACTTTTAACATCTCTAAGATCTTGTTCGACAGATTTTATTCTTTCTTCAATCATTTCAAGAGTGTCGAGTTTCTTCATCATAACCTTCATCATGCTATATATTTCATCGAGCTTGATGTTTTGGCTTTCTTCTTCCACCATTCGTTTCGGTGTACTTGACATTTTCAAAATCTTTGTTTGATCTGACTTTACGGGCGTGTGACAAGTTGTATTATTTATTGCTTGCACACTGCGCTTGAGAGCGTGTTGTCTCGACGCCATGTTGTCTAAGAGTGAAAGCTTCCGTTTGTGATTTGCCGTATATATGAAAACAAACGGCAGTCTTAACTAAATACTGTATACATGCAATGTATATATGTATTTTTATATATGGTGAATAAATACGAGTTGTTTTCCTTCGATTTAATTATAGCCCAAGAGCGAGAGCGAAGAGGTGAACCAATACACGGCACACATATACTCTGTTTTTATTAAGACGATTACATTTAGCGTTTTCCACACGTATAGGTACTATTGCGTCATGGATTGCATGCGCACAAATGCAACAAATAAATTGTTGATTGAGTTACTTAGTATGGACAGAGACAAATGATAGTTATATATTGGATTTTAACCATACAGTTGCCTAAGTGAAGTAAAGCACGAAGCTTCAACATATATATATATATCAATTAGATTATATTAAACATTCAGGCATGTTTTTGACTATGCTATAAAACACATCTTTGAAAATATTGTGCAATTTTTTAAAATATAAATCTTATATCCCTAATCCCTAGGCATGTTGGAGGAGTTTGGGTTTTGGTCGAGTGTCGAGGGTTGCAAGTCGAGGGTAGTTGGTCGACGTCGAGGGACTTTAAAATACGCTAAAATTTACGCACATAATTTCCTTGTAGCGGCACAAATAATATTTAGGCGGACGATGTACTAGCCTGCGTGCAGACGTCACCCGTTTCCGGGTCCCCGAAGTCTGCACGCAGGCTAACGATGTACATGTTTTGGACATTTCATGCGCGCAGCAAAGGTATTTACTCGGCATTGATGATAGGAAATATTTAGTAAATTTGTCTACAAAATTTTATTACAAAATTTATTTGTTGCATTTGTGACATCATGACGCAATAGTACCTTCTACGTGGCACGTGCGGAAAACGCTAAATGTAATCGTCTTAATAAAAACACCCGTGTTTATGATTCAAAGAACGAGTTCAACAGACAGAGCACGTGAATATTTATATCTTTATAAATGTAGACCCCTGATTTTTTTATTTACGTCTATCTTTTTAGATTTAACCAAGCTTTTTTGACTGTTAATCAACCCACAGGTTGTGTCCAACTTAACACTTAGTAGGCCTTAGTAAGTTTGAAATGAGAGTATGAGACACGTATATTTGCGCAATCATAGCAATTATAAAATCTCTCTCAACAATTACGCGTATATATGTGTCTAATCCAATAACCTTACTTGAAATATCGACGACAGATCAGTTTCAGTCTCAGCTAATAAACGTAAATAAATGTATTTTATTAACCGTTTGTTAGTAAGCGATTAACCAAATTTCCGGCAGATTCCGTTGATTCCGTCGATTCCGTTAAATAGAGATGCCGAGGGAATCGTCATGTGATTTGAAATGGGCATTGTACATACAAGCTAAATAGGTCTATTGCATTTCCTGTCTGGTTAAAAAATCAGTCACAGCAGGTCGTGGTCTCATTAATTTGTGAATTAACATAGTATAATAACACAAAAATAATGCCATAATACATCAGCTGGATCATTTTTACCTCTACAGTATTTACTGGTATTCAAATTTTAGGTTGCCAGGTCTTGTCAGACAACCCATTTTGCAAATTATGCTAATTATTATAAAAATAGTATTACATGTATAACCTATAAAGAAAAAGGTAACTATTTAGATAATACATTATTTTACCAACAAACTTTGTGAATGAAAAATGAAAAGAAACATTTCACAAATTCAAATGAATTTCTCTATATGTCTGTCTCCCCAACCATCCCCTGATAACCCCCCTGGGCCCACACAGCGGGTGAGTGCATTGTTCTCGTGGTTTTAACTTATTTTAGAAATTCACAAAATGAAACACAACTATATTTGCACAGTCCCAGTCTGGTGAGATTGCTACCACAACATAAGCCCATAATTGGATAAACACACAGTGGCCAAGTTGGTTGGCAGGTACAATACTGTGGCATCTAATATACCAAATATGCGATGAAATGCTTAATTCAATGTAAGCACAATCTGATAGCTTTACGGCAATGAAGCGTTCTAACCGGTTGTACGAGAGTGGATTATTCAGTTGTTCCAAGAGCGCCAAGTGCTTTCAAGGAAATATCAATTTATATGTGATCAATTATATGTTACGACTCCCCGTCAAAACAAAACTAAACAAATGGGGAACAGAAACGTATTACTCGTACCTTTTCCACAATGGCTGCAAAAATTGGAAGGCGAATGAACTTCTTTGCCACATTCTGAGCAAAAGATGGCTGTCTATCGAGGATCAACAGCGGGAAGATGGTTATAATTCAGGAAAACTCCGAAACTGGTCAGCGGGAAAACGACATTGATTATGCCGAACTTCCACCGTGGATCCACTTCCGCCGCAGTTTATCTCGATTTTGCCGTGATTTTTATCTCGGTTTTGCCGTGAATTTTTTATCTCGATTTTGCCGTGATTTTTATCTCGGTTTTGCCGTGAATTTTTTTATCTCTGTTTTGCCGTGATTTTTATCTCGGTTTTGCCGTGAATTTTTTTATCTCTGTTTTGCCGTGATTTTCGTCTCGGTTTTGCCGTGATTTTATCTCAGTTTTACCGTAATAATAGCAATTTTGCCGTAATAATAGCAATTTTGCCGTAATAATAGCAATTTTGCTCTAATAATAGCAATTTTGCCGCAAGATATAGCGATTTTGCCGTGACCCTTGTGGGCCACCGTAGATATCTATACTTTTTGTGGCATAGACTCTGATGAATTGAGAGCGCTTTACAGAAATATCTCTGCAAACTTTAATGAGACCTTAAGAATGCCTATAGGCACGTTTCAGGGTGTTGCGCGTGCATCATTTTTCAAAAAAACTGGCAAGCTCCAATCAAAGTAAACATACTGTTTATAATAAACAAAGTATAGATACAGTTTCTGGATATAAAAATTTGTTATTCTGCTGTTGTTGGCTCGCTAGCAAGTCAGTTTGCCATTGCTTACTTTGTCTGGAGCCCGCCAAGAGCCTGCCAATTCCTTTCCAAAACGATGCGCACGCAACACCCTGAAACTCGTCTATTAAAACAAATATTAAAATGTGTTTCTCTGTATAAAATCACGCAGCACTAGCTAGCTAAAAGAAGTAAAAAAAGTATAGCTTGTGCTAGATTGGGTTAATTAGATATGAGGCATTACTCAATTATTGCTAAATTACATAAGAATACAATGTACAGTATATAAATGAAAAATAACTAATAACTCACTTTTGAGCAAATCAATCTTTGTTGGGTCAAGTTGTTTCTTTTTAATAGAGTTATCACGTGGCTCCACGCAGCCTTCCCGCATTTCTTGTTTTGTAAACAACACTGACAGCACAGCAGTTGCATACAGAGATGGTTTCTTGCTTTTTGCTGGAAGGGCCAAAAGGTTAACACCATTGTAAACCTGTGAGAAGTTGATTAAAAGAATATGTTATAATTAAAAAAGAAACATGTTCACCAAAATTATGCCCACCAAAATTATGCCTGTAGCCCACCAAAATTATGCCTGTGGCACACCAAAATGATGCGTGCGCGTGATCTTGTAACTCACGTATACTTACATATTCTTCATTCGGATCCACAACAATCAGGTCTAAGTCATTTTTCACAGTAAGTGGACTCGTGTTTCTATTCTGCAAATTCATTTAAATACCACATGTTATGGGTCAGATATACTGTGATATTTTTCTTAAAGAATTCTTAATTGTGTTTGTAATTGTTTATTAATGGAAACTTGTTATAAGCACTTCCACAGTACCTGAAATACAGATAATTAAACTTTAAAAGCATTACAGTGAAATGTTTAAAATAAAAATCTCAACTGACATTCACTACTTATACAACAAGATTACCTATATTGCAGTCATGTTTTTAACATATATAGTTAACCAACTCAATAATTCATGAGAAAAATTCAAAAGAAATCAATATTTAAAAGTACAGTAAGATAAAATATTCGCCGTGGATCTAATAGATCAGTAGTTCATATTTTAACTACTATGTGCAGTACTAATTATCATGCAGAGCGAGGAAAAACATAAAATACAAAGCCTTTATCAGATAACACACTACATGCATGTGTTAACTGAGATTATCAAATTGCCACATTTGTTTAGAATGTATCATACAGATAGTTATTATCATAAAGTAACGATTTAACAGTCCACTATTGCATATTAATATATAATTTTCATGCATTAATTCTTTGAAAGTTTTCATGGTGATAATGTAATAGAGATTATTTTTGTGGAAACACCATGTAAAATAAATGCACGTCATTTATAAACTAAACTAAGTTTATAAATGGCATGAGCCAACAGCTTGTTGTTATTGCTCTGATGAAGGCCTGAGTCAACTGGCTGAAAGCATACAATTTTCGTTATTGTTGTATTGATATTTTTAAAGTGCCTATATCCTGGTTGGGGATTTTACATATATAAAATAGTTAGAATCGTCTGAAAAGAAATGTAACATACCTTCCTTTTCTAAAATTTCATCTTTATGGACTTTTTTCTATTAAAGTCGACTAAGGTGACGTTTAAAATGTAAAATAAAAGTAAAAGTAAGGTTCAGTTGACATAGTCTAGTTGGCAGTGGACAGAGTCTTTCAAAACTTTTGTAAGGTTTAATATTGTGGTAATGTCTCATTGTAAACTTAAAAACATAAAACAGTCAAGTATTAAAGTAAGCTTAACATATCCCTATTCCTGCTTCTAAATCAAAAAAATACTTTATTCTAGAAATATAGAGTTTCATTTGGAACTGTAGCGAAAGCTAGTCATTGAGTTAAAACGTTGCCTGACAGTGAGCATATTAAAACCCATCAATGATCACAAACAACTACTATTAAATCGTAGCCTTCTTAGTTTTTGAGTTGCTCACAAACACTGGTAAAAATGTCAATCAGTGATTTTCAAATATAAAAATTAAAATTATAGTTAGGAATTAATTTCATGAAGGAGTTCAAAGTTCGATTGGCGGCCATCTTGAAAAATATACTACAAAAGACTACAAAGGTTCCCAAACCTCGTCGAGGGACGATTCGCTCAATTCTTCCCCGCTGGAAAATATGTTAAGTGATATAAGTAGTGTGATGCATACTGTAGGCAGTGTAGAAATACAGATCGAAATATAGTATGGTTTGCATGTGGGTTTGTAACGTTTCGATCGAGCGAAGGCTTCTATCTGACCGACGCTAAAAACGTTTATAGACAATTATCCTTGTTCAATAATTTTGGCAGTACTTAAACCATATTATATTTCGATTTGTTAATATTATTGTGCGATAAAACAACCCCGGCCAACTTCGTTTTATTCTTTGTGCAAAATGATCAGCAAGTTACATGTTCTAGTGACAAAAGTCTATGACATATAAAACATTGCGCTGGTCAACTTTCATTTAAGTGATACATTCACAAGATACTAAAATATTGACACATCGACATTGTATACGTAAAGGATAAAACGATTACTTACTTCACAAACGATGATGCCTTTAACAATGTTGAAATACACGAGATTACAAATCCAAAACCTGAAGAACTCAAAACACACTTCTGAACGCAACCACAGACGTTGTAGAACAATAGCGCTCTTTTCGCATCGTAGATTCACGATGGGGGTTAACGCACGCGCATGTGCACGTACGCACTAGTACCAGGCTTCTGTATAGGCCTCTTCAATTATCAAAGAAACGTTTTCAGTCTCACGTTATCCAGTAGCCACTTGCTTCGTTTGAATATGGTTAGTTTATACGCAACTTCGTTCGGCTACGTCTCTATCGCTATATATCGTTTTAGTCAAACTGTTAGTATTTACTCAAATATTGTTTGCGAGTCCGCGATGGATGGCCATATTTCAACAATAAATATTAATTGTTAATAGATATTCGATATATTTAAGACACATTTGATGACGTTTCAACGAACCTTTTCCAGACCAAACTATAACGTTAGATCCCAACGTTAATAGAACGTTCATATAACGTTTGTTGAGTAAAATTGAGTAAAATCTTGGAGTAAAATATTTGGATCCTGATGAACGATGATTTCTTTTGGGAAAAATAATGATTATATCTTGTAGGATTCTGACTACAAATCCTGTGGGAAAGTGTTACGATCCTGACTACAAATCTTCTAAGAAATTGTCAGCATCCTGACTGAATCATGTAAGATTACATTGTCAGGATCCTAACTTCCATTACATTGTCAGGATCCTAACGCCATCAATCATGGCGATTAGTCGGGGATTTGTGAGCTCCCGTAACCTGTGGCTTATACTGTATATTTACTTGGTTTTTGATGGTTTACAAAAACAAAACAAGACGTTTATATCAAAGATATCTAACTGTGAACTTCTTTACGTAAGTCATGACATTGTTTTATCACTCAAATGGGTTTCCAACGTTCGCGCACGATCAACCGTCAAAAAACAACCGTTAACAAACTCAACACTATTCATCGTTGGATGTCGTATTTTTATGGATACATCTTTGTCGCTTATTCTTATCCGTTTATCTGGGGATGTTGAATCAAATCCTCGTCCAAACTGTCAAGTTAATGCATTTCAGAACAACAACAAAAATGAACAAACTCTGGGTTCCGTGTTTGATTTTGACGAGCAACTTTTCGAAAGGCCTCTTACGTCTACAATCAAAGAGTCAACTCCACAACTTATTGAACTTACTGAAGAATGTGTTGGCTTTGACTTGGATCAGAAAGGGCTCGCAATTGCAGCTTTTAACGTACAACATCTCACTAACAAAATAGATATTTTACGAAATCTTCTTTTAAAAGACTCTGGCGTACCGGATATACTAATTGTCGTTGAATCGTTTCTTGACGAATCATACAGTGACGTTGAATTTGAAATTCCAGGTTTTCGCATGCATCGTAAAGATCGCGTTGACAAACATGGCGGAGGAATCGTGACTTATTCTCGAACTGAACTAAATGTGCAACGAAGAAATGATCTTGAGAGTGAAGAATTAGAAATATTATGGCTCGAAGTCAACCACTTCAAAATGAAACCGATCTTGATAGCTGGGATTTATCGCCCCCCTAACACTAACCCTAGTTGTGACGCTAAGATCGAAGCTAACTTGTCTCAAGGATACCTCGAAGGCAAAGAACTCTATGCGTTAGGTGATTTTAACATCAATTTACTTGACTCTTCGGCTGTATATCACAAACTGATTCAAGGGTTAAAAAGCATGGAAATGTCTCAGCTAATTACCGAAATCACTCGACCATCCAGCGGTACCTGCCTAGATCACATCTGGTGTACAGATCCTAACAACGTTGTACATGTGCATATTCCAAAAATCGGGATATCAGACCATTATCCTGTTTGCGTAGTGCGTAAGTTAAATGGAGCAAGATTAAGAATCAACAAACACCTTAACATTAAATACCGCTGTTATAAGAACTTTAATAAAAGTCGTTTTTTAGAAGATCTTGAACAAGTACCATGGCAAGAGTTAAACGCTGTTGATTGTAATCCGGACGAAGCTCCGCACACTTTTGAATACCTGTTTAATCAAGTTGTTGAGGAACATGCCCCCATAAAAGAAAAGCGTGTCAAGTCGTGGAGACAACCAGAGTGGATGACAGCTAAGATCTTGTCAGCTATGAAAAATAGGGACAGGTTACTCCAACAAGCAATTAAGATTTCTGGGAAACAGAACAAACATTCTGAAGAATGGAAGTCGTACCGCAAAGCACGAAACGGCGTGGTTTGGGAAATAAACAGAAGTAAAAGAGAGTTTTATCGATCATCAATTGAACAATGCAAAGGTGAACCAAAAAAGATGTGGCGTTCCATCAATGATATTTTGAAACGTGATTGTAAATCCACTACTCCTACATCGATCACACTTAATGGTTCCGAGATCAAAGACTCCCGCGACATTGCAGATGCCTTTTGTGCCTATTTCTCCACTATAACATCTAAATTTCTTCCAAAAGCAAAGCAGACGTTTAATCAGCCAAACTTTGGGGAACTCAATGAGTTCATCAAAGCTAGACTGCCTGACCAAACTCAATTTTCTATTCCAGAAATTACGGAGAATGAAGTCCTCAGTCATCTGAACAAACTTCAATCTAATGTTGCCAGCGGGATTGACAATCTTTCATCAAAACTTATCAAAATCGCAGCACCTGTTATAACTCCATGCATTACAAGGATAATTAATATGAGTATTTCTACGTCTACTGTACCAACACAATGGAAGCGTGCTAGAGTTACCCCTGTCTTTAAAGGAGGTGAACCTGCAGATCTAAATTGCTATCGGCCTATTTCTATTTTACCTATACTGTCTAAAGTGCTTGAAAGACACGTTTATGACACGTTCTACAAGTTTCTGACAAGTTATAATCTGCTATCTCACCACCAGTCAGGTTTTCGTAAACGCCATTCATGCCAGTCGATGTTAATTAAATTAACTGACAATCTACTTGAGAACATAGACAATGGAAAGATATCAGGACTAACAATGATTGATATGCGGAAAGCTTTCGATCTTGTTAATCATTCTATCCTTTTAGTGAAGTTAAGTCTATATGGTCTGGAAACCAATACTATCTCGTGGTTTCATTCGTATCTCAGCAACAGAGAGATCCAAGTACAACTTGATGGGCAAATTTCAAGCAAAGCTAAAATCACCTCTGGTGTTCCACAAGGTTCAATATTGGGTCCACTCTTATTTGTATTATATATGAACGATCTACCTTTACATCTCAACATAACTGACATTGAACTGTATGCTGATGACTCAACCCAATATGTGTCTGGAGAAAGTTTGGATGAAGTTCAAGAAAAACTCTCTCGTGAACTCGTCCCCATTGTAAAGTGGAGTGAAGACAACAAAATGGTTATCAACCAAAGTAAAACCAAAACAATAGTTATTGCATCTTCTAGGAACATCTCAAAAGTTTCAATCAACCTCAATGGCTCTTGTATTGAATCCGTCACACAAGAACGTTTACTTGGAATTAATTTCGATCAATCTCTAAACTGGACACATCATGTAGATATTCTTTGCAAAAAGATATCACAACTTGGAATTTTTAGAAGAATAAGACACCATCTCCCACTACCAGCTCGTCTTGCTTACTATAACTGTTTAGTGCTTTCTGTAATGGATTATTCGTGTGTTGTTTGGGGTAATACGTCAAAACAGAATCTGGATCGACTCCATCGTTTGCAGAAAAGAGCAGCAAGATTAATTCTAGACGCTGACACTAAACACCCGTCTCTTCCTCTGTTCTTGCAATTAGGCTGGTTACCTATCCATCAGCGAATAAAGTTTTTTAGATGCTTACTGGTTTATAAAGCATTAAACAATTTAACTCCTTCTTATATTACTAATCTAATCCAACCTTTTTCTCATATCCATAATATTAACACAAGAGGATCTCAAAATAATAAACTTATTTTACCAAAAGCAAAATCATTAGCTGGAAAACGCTGTTTTAAATTTTTAGCAGTAGTTGAATGGAACTCACTCGATGTTGATATCAGAAATGCTCCTTCTGAAATGACATTTCGAGCTAGGTACTTGAAGAAGGCATTTACTGACATGAACAACCACCTACAGGACAACTAATACTTTTTATTAAATTTTTTTTATATGGCATTTTTTTATTATTTTACACAACGAAGAACGCTAACTTAATTGTATATATACTTAATTAATATGTAGTCTTAATATCTTAATTGTATCCTTAGTGTGTAATAATTGAATGTAGTAATGTATGATAGACGTGTAAATAGTAAAACTCTAATTATTTTAATCTTGTTTAGGGCCTAGATGAAAATTACGCTTGTACTTCTAGTTACCCTGGTTAAATAAAGTGTTATTATTATTATTATTAACTACAAATCCTGTAAGAAATTGATAGGATCCTGACTATAAATCCTGTAAGAAATCGTCAGGATCTTGACTATAAATCGTGTAAGAATGTGTTAGGATCCGGACTATAAATCTTGTAAGAAATATCAGAATCCTGACTATATATCCTGTGGGAAAGTCTTAGGATCCTGACTATAAATCCTACAAGAAATCATGAGGATCTTGATTGAATCCTGTAAGAAATTGTCAGGATCCGGACTATAAATCCTGTAGAAAGTGTCAGGATCCTGACTATTAATCCTGTAGGAAAGTGTTAGGATCCTGACTAAATCCTGTAAGAAATTATCAGGATCCTGACTATAAATCCTGTAGGAAAGTCTTAGGATCCTAACTATACACCCTATAAGAAATTTTAAGACTCCTGACTGAATCCTGTAAGAAAATGTCAGGATCCTGACTATAAATCCTGTAGGAAAGTGTTAGGATCCTGACTATAAATCCTGTAAGCAATTGTCAGGTAGTCAGGATCTTAAACAAAATCCTGTAAGAAATTGTCAGGATCCTGCAAGATATACTAGGATCCTAAAAGGCTCAGGATCCTAAACAGGATCCTGAAGCTGTTAGGATATCTTGTTTAGAATCCTGAAATATTCAAGATTTCTCTTTAGGATCCTGTAGAATATATTCAGGATCTTGAAAAATTTCCTATTCCTAATAGGATCCTGTAAGATCCTACAGGATCTTGCTTAGGATTTTCACCAGGGGTAGTACAAGCAATGACTGATTAAATTAAAGATTCTTAACCCCCCGGGTGGACGTTATGAGATTTTTAATTAATTGCTGCATTTTGATGGTTTAATAACATCTATAGTACTTACCAGGCATGAACAGAGCTTCACTTCCATCATCCAAAAGTAGGACATACTTTCTTGTTCCATCAAAGGTTCGATCAAATGCATCCCATTTGCATGTTGCTTTTTCTCGTAATGTATGATAGTTAGATGTTTGTGAGACACAAACAGGCAATCGCTTTCCTCTCAGTGTCTTTAATTCACCATTGATAAGTTGTTTCAACCCAATATTAACAGTAACCTCGAGGATCAGTTTTCATCTTAACAGTAACCACTGAGGATCAGTTTTCATCTTTTTCTTGGATGTTCGAAACTGACAACCATCCTGCTGCTCTGACCGCTTTTCCTTAGTGTAATTCTCAAATGATTTTACAGTTTTCCTGTTTTCATCTTTACATTTTGGCCTGCCAAATGAAGTTGATGGTTGACCATCATCAGCCTTGTTTTCATTTTTCCAGTTCAAAGGCCCTAACTTTGATTGGTCAGCATTACATTTCCAACAACATTTAACATTTTTTCTAATTTTTTCACAGCACATGCTACAAAAGCTAAGACAAAAAAAAGTTGAAATAAGCAGTTACTCCCATGTGACCATCATGGTTGTCAACCATCCTTGAAAGGGTGTAATAGCAGACTGCGTTGCAAAAAAATAGGTATCTGTTTCCAAAATTGACCATCTTTCTAAAGGGTTGAGTTTAAGAGCATGCCTGACACCCCCCAGAAATTTTGAAACTTTACTATGGCATTTCAGGCTAATTGAACCTGCGAGGAGTATTTAATTTTAGTCTGACTTTGGAATACAAAAAAACCCCCAAAAAAACACAAAAATAATGGTGAGACGAAAAACAGATAGCTGTAACCCACCTATATAGTCTTATAGTATTTATAGTCTGCTGGGAAATTTATTCTGGGTATTAGAGACCTGTCATTAAATATGGAGAGGGGGTGGGGTGGAGGAGAAATGGGGGGGGGTGGTCCCAAGATTTTTCTGTATTGTGTGAAGGAGATGTTCCAAAAAAATTTTGAAAAAGGGTGGTCTCCTTTGTCTCCTTTTTTTCAACAGCATGCAGGGTGGACAGTGGACACATCTTACAAACATTTCAATATATATAATATACCTGATTTTCAAAATGAACAACATACCCACTACCGGTATATATAAACATAAAACACAGGTATATTAACACAATAAGAAAACTCATGAAAAATATGTTAAAAGTATTTCATATATCATACTGTTAGTATGATTTTTAAACTGAAACTTACAAGTAATCTGAACTTTTTTATAATACTTTTTTTTTAATATCACTGTTTTATAAAATCAACACCTAATGTGTTGTATGGTGGCTGCCTGGAGCACCTTTGATACGACCTCGACAATTGGCCACATTGATCTGCATCCTTAGCAGTTCTGCAACTGGCTGCAAGTAAAGATGATTACCCCCCGCCCCTTACCCAACGTCCTTTATCTCCTTTATCTGTCGTGAACTGCTGATCACAAACTCTAGGATTATACAATTTTGTAAGGTTGGATGGGCTTATAAGCTGGGGACCTTTTAATAAGCAGTATAGAATTAAATTGTTTCAAAATGAGCTGCTAAGAAATATTAAGTTGAAACTAACATAAGGCATTTCAGCAAATGACAGTCACAAGAAGCGGTAGAGTTGTTGGTTCATGGAAAAATTAATTCCTAAAAAGCTAAAGTAAGAGGAAAGAACTTGATCCATTTTAAACCAGCATTTTATAGACATTAAGGGACAAACCATTATTTTTCTGGAGGGGGGGGGGGGGAGATTTTTCAAGACAAACAATTTTTTTCAGGGCTCGTACCTCCGCAAACTTCTTTTTTTCAGCAGCCTTCATTTGGAAAGTAGAGATACATGCAAATTATTTCATCACTATTTTTAGAGCATATATCGTGTGTCTTAGATATGTGGATGATATATGTTGTGACTGTATAATCATCTTTATCAAGGTTTCCTGATGAGTACAGTACAGTACAGTACAGTACAGTACAGTACAGTACAGTACAGTACAGTACAGTACAGTACAGTACAGTACAGTACAGTACAGTACAGTACAGTACAGTACAGTACAGTACAGTACAGTACAGTACAGTACAGTACAGTACAGTACAGTACAGTACAGTACAGTACAGTACAGTACAGTACAGTACAGTACAGTACAGTACAGTACAGTACAGTACAGTACAGTACAGTACAGTACACATACAGTATGTGGCTTGCTACCACAGGGTCTTATGTTGAGTTTGAGGGGCAAGAAATCGATCTCCTAGGTGTCTGGGGGGTGCCACCCCGGAAAATTTTGTATTTCTAGGGTCTCTGAAACACTATTTCCTGCATTTTGAGGCAAGTATTTAAGAGTAATCCAAAAGCCATAAATTACATAATTTTGTTGAAATCAAACCAGAACATAGCACGATACATGTCAGAATACATGTCAGAATATCTTTAGATTTATTTATAAACAAGTCGTAAATGTAAAAACAAGTTGGAGGCATTTTGTATAGATCTTAGTATTGTAATTTATAGCATATGCATGCATACTAAATATATAACACATAATTACTAGTCTACTCACTTGGCCTTAAAACATGTAACCCCCCTACAAGTTTCTCAACTGATTTAAACTTTTACGAGAACGGTCTTGGAGACCAATGGGGGTGGCTGCCCCCTCTCACCCCCCTTGGCTACACTACTGATGAATGGAGATAAGTTGGTAACAAATATCAAATCATGGGGCTTTCATCATTGCTCTGCAAACATTTCATTTTGTTACTTATTATGTTTGCAAACAATTTATTTGATCTTATCATCCCCTGCAAACAATTTTTCCCCATTATTTTTCTCCCCACCCCCCTCCCTCCAGAAAAATAATGGTTCATCCCTAAATAAACATCACTTCTAGAACAAAACTATATTTTGAGCTTTTTAAAATTAGAGGTTGGGGTGTGTGTTTTGAAATTGCTGGAAATTTTAATTTATCCTCCAGTATTGCTGGAAAATTTAATTTATCCTCCAGTGCCTTTCCCCCCTCCTCCATATTTAATGACCTTACTCTGGTTTGTTTTATGTTCAACTGATTGTAAAACAGGTCATAGTGAAGAGGCTGGTTCAGTAACTTCGTTGTCTTCAAAGCTGGGTGGCGATGTCAGCAAAATCGCATGTGACAACCACACGGGACTACACAAATAATTAAACTCAAACATTTCATTTGTTGCTATAAACTCAAACTCTTCTTTATTATATATTACAACTACATGTAAAATAAAATATGTTCGGTGACGGTGAAATTGCACAAATCGAACAACAGAATAATAAATTTTGCTGAGTTAAAAGAACCTCAAATGACTATGAAATTAACGCATAAGAATTACAATTGCAAATATTAAGAAAGGTCAACACTCATTCAACATATAAAGCGGCAACTTTTTCCAGAGTTCTCGCACTTCTATTAAAACACACATTTCGTTCATATGGTTAAAACAAGTACATAATACTGCATACTTACATAAAATCATCCATGATCCATCCATATATAATATAAAATAGCGCGACAGTTCGAGAGTCGAAGGAGAGGTGACAAGAACAAGCAAACAGATTAATGGAATCCAGTTACTTCCGCCGTGAAACTTTTGCCGTGATGTTTCAACAAACTTTTGCCGTGGTGTTTCAACAAACTTTTGTCGTGATGTTTCAACAAACTTTTGCCGTGGTGTTTCAACAAACTTTTGCCGTGATGTTTCAACAAACCTTTGCCGTGGTGTTAAAACAAACTTTTGCCGTGACACTTGTGGGCCATTTAAAATTTAGTATTTGCCTTGTTTCCAGATTCTTTTGCCGTGATACTTGTGGGCCACCGTAATTATCCATGGGTGCGAACATGAAGCATCTGCAATAAGTGCATATGGACAAACTATGAAGGAAATTCATAAGAATTTTAAACTAGAGAAATGTGGAATGTTTATCAATAAAGATTATCCTTGGCTGCATACAACCCCTGATTTCCTCTGTTCACGTGACTGCTGTGGAAAAGGATGTGGTGACGTTAAATGTCCTTTCTGTATCGAAAACTGTGATTTTGAGCAATACATTTTGAAAAAGAATGCATGTTTGAAGAAAGACGAAGCTGGCAATGTTTCACTCAAGACTGATCATGCATATTATTGCCAAACACAGCAGCAACTTTTTACTGTCAATAAGAGTTACTGTGACTTTGTGGTATGTGCTTTTGATGACAGTGGTGGAGCTAGATTTTTCAACCAGAGAATTGTACCGGATGTTGCCCATCGGCAAACTGTTTTGCCCAAACTAACAATCTTTTGGCGAACTTGTGTTTTACCTGAAGTACTAGCAAAGTGGTATACCAGGAAACACTTTCAGAGTGATGGCACAACCAACAATAAGCCACTTAATGGGGATGGTAGTTGCTACTGCAGAAAGAGAGCTGATGAAACAAGTGTTCTCTGCTGTAACCCTGAATGTGCTATCAAGTCATTTCATTTATCATGCTTAAGGATCGACAGCATTCCCAAAACTTGGTATTGTCCCTGCTGCAGGACTCTACCTGAGTTTAAGAGATCTAAGAAGAAACAACAACAGCCCCCCAAGATAATTTCAACTTCTGCAGTGCTGGATCTTGGTGTTATCTGCACATGCAAATCAAAGCCAAGTGCAGGTGACAAACTTCTAGAATGCCACAATGTGTCTTGTAACAATGGTAAATTTTTTCATCTTACCTGCCTGAAATACAAGAGGATGCCAAACAACAGTCGAACGACATGGATTTGCCCAGGATGCCGCAGAAGCAGAAACATTGGCAAGCCCTTAAACGATGTGGATGGTATTACGTTTGTCAAGGTTGTCAACAACCCACTTGAGAAATATAAGCCTATTGGTCATGTAACCCAAGAGCATTTTGACACAATTATGTCCCCAACAGGATGGCTTGATTGCACCATTGTACATGATGCTCAAACTCTTTTGATGAACATCGACGAATCAGTCAAAAGGTTTCAAAGAACAACACTTGGTCCTTGCAGACAGTTTGACATAATTTTGGGTGATTTTGTTCAGATTTTACATGTAAACAACAATCACTGGGTGTGTATTAGTTCTATTAATTGTCACCCTGGGTATGTCAATTTATTGGACAGTCTAACAAATGATGTTGTATCCCAAGAAGTGAAAGATTTGTCCAGAAATATACTTGGACCAAGCTATCAAGGAGTCCACATTCTACCTGTGCAGCAACAACTAAATCCCAGTGACTGTGGAGTTTTTGCAATAGCATTTGCTACATGTCTTGTCTGTGCACAAAACCCGCAGCATGTAGAGATAATCTAATTGGCGCGCCTCGCGAGTCGCGAGTAAATGGCGCGAGTCGCGAGTAAATGGCGCGAGTCGCGAGTAAATGGCGCGAGTCGCGAGTAAATGGCGCGAGTCGCGGGTAAATGGCGCGAGTAGCGACTAAATGGCGTGAGTAAACTTTTGTCGCGAGTTTTTGTTCCAGCTTTAATTTTGTCTGGGTCTTTTTCTCCGGTTTTGCTACCGGGGGACAAAGAACCCAAAAAAAATAGATGCAATAATATAATAGATTATTTCAAATTTCCTCAGCGTGTGTTCAGTTGTTTACGCACAGAGAATGTTATGGACAGCGATGTATCTTCTAAACGCTGTATAAATCGTCTGTCGTTTCTTTATATCGCGCTCCGTCTGACTTACCAATATACTTAGCCGACTTCTATTGATTTTCATGTCGACAATTATTGTGGCCGAATATTAGTCGATGGTTCTCATCAAGCATTTATTTATATGGATAAAGCGTTTTAAGATCGTGTTATATATACACATATTATAGTTTATAATTAGTTGATGCGATGACAAAGTTTACTGAAAAGTTTCATGTTTGTACATCACCAGAAATTTGGGTCATTTGTGCCGCCGCTCTCGGTGGCCTAATAATATAATTATGTATTCTAATGTGTTTGATTCTATTCTAGTGTATTCTCATTATTCAGGTCATTGAGTTCTTTAGAATTTGCCTAATGCATCGCCCGTAACGTTGGTCAATTTGGCCAATTTCTAGCACCTGTTTACAAAGATTACTATGGCTAACACTACGAATAGTAGCGCATTTAGTGCAAAATAAGACGAGCGTATTGCCATAAAAAGTATTGCCAAGCTGTTTACTAATAAGTGCATTTAGTGAGAAATGACGCAAAGACGCACGGCGGGCAAAAATAACTTGTTATTTTATATTTGTTTTCTATATACGTTACCTAATAAATGGTATGTGAATGCTGTTTTGTCAATTTGATGCTATATAGCGCGAAAATTAGCATAAATAATTATATAACTAGTATCTAAGACTAAAGTATGAGCTTTGGTAGGGTCTGGCCTTTTTGTGCCTAGCTGGAGGTGGCGGTAATAAATATCTTTTCCGTTGGAAAATATGGTAGTGATGACATAACATTGACAGCAAGCTAAAATAACTAATATTCGGCCACAATAATTGTCGACATGAAAATCGATAGAAGTCGGCTAAGTAATATTGGTGCGTTGGATGGAGCGTGAGATAAAGAAACGACAGACGATTACAGCGTTTAGAAGATACATCTGATCATGATCGCTGTCCATTCGCTGTGCGTAAACAACTGAACACACGCTGAGGAAATTTGTGTTAATCTATTATTGCATCTCTATTTTTTGGCTTTGTCCCCCCGGTAGCAAAACAGGAGAAAAAGACCCAGGCAAAATTAAAGCCGGAAAAAAAGCTCGCGACAAAAGTTTACTCGCGCCATTTAGTCGCGACTCGCGCCATTTACTCGCGACTCGCGCCATTTACTCGTGACTCGCGCCAATTAGATTATCTCCAGCATGTACACTTTGACATTCCAATGATGCGTCCTCATTTACTGCGGTGTTTGAAGAATCGAAGAATGGAGGTTTTTACATCCAATTAGCAAAACTGTTCTGATTTTTTACTTCAAATGTAACACATAACATTGTAACAATCATGTGAACTTTTTACATTATGGAACACACCCATTGTAAACAATAGACCATTTCTATGATGAATTTGATGGCATCATGTGACTACAACTACCAGAATGCTTTGCAAGTATCCTAGTGCTAACAGACCGAGGGTGATAGCAAAGCATTCTGGTAGTTGTAGTCACATAATGCCCATCATGAAAATGGCCCATTATAAAGTGTTAAGCCATATAAATTAACTCAAAATTTCAACACCTCTGTGGCTATAGCTACTAAACAGAAACTTTCAGCTTCCTAAAAGCCTTATTGTTCAGTTGAATTGAAAAAGGATACACAGGACACATGTCAGGTGATTGTTTCTAAATCTTGGTTTTTTTATTTACATTGCAAAAATAGGGCACTACACACCAGTCAGAATTAGTTTGAATCTGATGAATGGGTTTTAAATTATCAGTATTTCAGTAAATTAATAATAAACTTTACGACTTATAATTGTAAGTAAAGTAAAATAGTGTACACAAAATAATAATAAGTGGTAGTTGCACACCTTGTATGTTTTAATCAAATGGAACAATTCCAGGGCATAAATTAACTAAAGCAGAGTATGGTAGGCGAAATGGTGCAATATTCAACAACATATATTTACATTCAACAAATTACATTCATATTCAACATATTACATTCACATTCAACAAATTTCTTTCACATTCAACAAATTACATTCAACAAATTGTATTCACATTCAACAAATCTTATTCACATTCAACAAACTGTATTCATATTCAACAAATTGTATTCAACAAATTGTATTCACATTCAATAATGCACACATTCAACAAACTGTATTCAACAAATTGTATTCACATTTATTTACGTTCGATAAATTTATTATTTTTGTCAACAAATCCCATAGTTGCTTGCGGCCTTGCGGGCGAGGGTCGACAGTTCGTTTCAACATGGCGGAAAGCGAAAGCGAAGCTGAGACGTCAACAGAGAAATGGGAGCAGTTTTTTGGCTCTCTTTTGTCTATTCTCGATGATTATGAACAACAATCTCATACAACAAATATTTCGGTAAGAGAAAATCTGCTTGCACGTTTAGAATATGCAGTTTTAGCCTTAAATCAAGCATTACTACCATTGGCTTCTGGATCTTGTCACATGAGATTTTTCGAAGAACTAGCAAGCAACTTTCGTTTTCTTTTTTTAAACTGGAGCAGATCACTTTCATCGAACACCCAGTGTACAAGTTTAGCCATCTATTCCTTAGAGAAACCGTCGACAATACATACAGGATTGCGCGGAAGACCGAAATTAGACGTAAATGAGAATGTTGTGTTGGAACTTCGTTCACTTGGTTTCAAATGGAAGGACATTTCAGATATGCTGCTCGTTTCAAGATGGACTATCAGAAGAAGGGTTATTGAATTTGGAATAGAAGAGGTTACAGGGTTTTCTCAGTTGACTAACGAAGAGCTTGACCGTCATGTTAGATACTTTATGCAGCAACATGGTTCCTTAGTGGGGTTTTCCATGACCAGTGGTTACCTCCGATCTCTTGGTTTCAGAGTTCAGCGAGATCGTATAAGAGCTAGTATAGCCCGAGTGGATCCCTCTAACGTTCGTTTGAGATGGGCTGTGGCTGTATCAAGGAGAACTTATTCTGTACCTGGGCCAAATAGCTTGTGGCACCTGGATGGTCGTAGCCTAATCAACTGGGGTTTTGTCATCCATGGTGCCATTGATGGCTTTTCCAGGCTTATTGTGTTTCTTCACTGCTCTACAAACAACAAAAGCTGTACAGTAAAAAATCTTTTTCTCTCAGCTACAGAACAATACCACTGGCCATCGAGGGTGAGAACTGATATTGGTGGAGAGAATGCTGAAGTTTGGCAAGTAATGGAGGAAGGCCAGAGGTCCTAACAGACATTGCAGCATCTTCAGTACATAACCAGCGCATCGAACGTCTGTGGAGGGATGTCTTCTGCAATGTATGTCATACATTTTACTATACATTTCAGACAATGGAATCCTTCAACGTGGGAACAGAATACATATGTTTATTCTACATTTTGTATATCTACCAAGAATAAACAAAGCAATCGAAAGTTTTGTACATGCTTGGAATCATCATGCCATGCGAACAGAACGTAACTGGTCTCCTGTTCAAATGTGGACAAATGGAATGGTAGACATTCGAAATCGAGGACGTACTGGTGCTGTTGATGTATCTGTTTCTAGTGAACAGGTTGATGACCTAGAATGATATGGTTATTGATAATGGATTGTCTAATGTTGATGTTGATGATGTACTGTTAGACCTACCGGATGTTGAAATAGATGACATCACACATAACATCAACCCTCTAGCGTATTCAGACAATTTTGGTATTGACATTTATGAGCAAGCTCTTGGTATGATTTGATTATTGGTGATTGAATTAACAATAAAATCAATTTCCTTTGATTTGTAATTTTTACTTTTTGCCTGTCTCTGCCACTCGTACAGCATGTAACTTGTTTTCTTATGTTTCCACATGTCTGTCACAAGGATATCTTACAGTATGTAACTTCGTGGAAGGGTTTAATAGTGATGTATAAGCAAAAGATCAATTCATTGAATTCTGGTTAAATTTAGTTGAAGATTGAAAATAAATTTTAAAAAAATCAGTCTGTAAAGGCGGACTTCCATTCAGCTTTTCTTATCGAGCGAGTGACATTCGGCGATCGCTTTCTTTGTCTCATAAGCCCTCGGGTGGAACGGATCCAGTCCAGAGCCCACAAGACAAAAGAAAGCGATCACAAAATGTCGATCGCGCGATAAAAAGCACTGAATGGAAACCAGGCTTAAGCCTCTTCAAGTAGCATGTAGAAAGAATATAAATGACTAAAAAATGTTGGATTGCACATTATATATGCGAACTCTTTATTATTCACAACAATAGCTGAAACTTGGGTACATGTACTTGACACTTTGTCAGACACCCTTAGTAAAGTTATTTTCAGGCCACACACATTTTAATTATACATGTGCTGGTCTGATAAGCTAGGGTGGTTAGTTCTATAGCTTACCCAATTCCCTTCTTGTAAACATTCTGTAATAAGTACACATAATACCTGCAGGTGGAATTATACAGGTTCTGAGTACTCCCTAGATTATCCTGAATTACTATTAATGAATATATATATATATATATATCCATATCCATAAATATGATTGTATTCCATATTGGGGGAGTACCCCAAATGAAAATCCCAATGGTTAGTTGCTAAAGCAAGGAGGCTATACACTAGGTAAAACTACAATATTAACACTCGCTCAGTATGGCTGCAGCACACCAATCACGATGACTACTGTATCTTTAAATTTAATATCAACAAGAAACTAGTATACTACAAAGAGGGCCAAACGTGCTAACCAAAGACTGTGTCATAAAAACTTGCAAGCATCTATTTGCCATGCTTCAAATACTGTAAAATGAACTAAATATTAAAATTTTTAAACTTTTACAATACTGAACAAAGAGTTATTGTTACCTAAAAAACTTAGTTTGTTACACATCAAATACTAAATTCTAATCTTGAACTTAAAGTTGCCAACCTTTGATAGGAAATGTAAGGCTCTTACTTTGTAGCAGTAAAATTAATGTTCTAAAAATAAAATAACTGTAACAGCAAATGTTAATCTACACGTAACAAACAGTATGTAGTTGATCACTTGTTTGTCATAGAGAACTGATATCAACAACAAGCTAAATTGTAAATTTGGTTCCTTGTAAAACTGCCCTAATACTGTTTTCAAAGTGAGAATAACTTTCAATATGGGAAGGAAGATTTAATTCTAACATACATGTGGAGGCCAAAAATCCCTGAATGTTCTCAATGGATACTTTAATACAACCATTCAAGAATGACCCATTACTGGTTGAAACTACCAGTTAGAAATGCCAAGAAGGTAGCCAGCTCTTTCTGATCAGCATTTTCAATGAACTTATACAACATTTGCACCTGGATTTTATCCTTGGATGCCTCTTCTATCTTTAGTAGGCCCTTCACATTTGTGGAAGAAATGCTTTCTTCTTCATGCACAAACAACTTCTCAAATTTGTTTGGGTCTTTTTCCATTTCATGAAGTAATCCAAGGGTTGACAGCCCCTTTCGAAGTTGGTCCATTGCTGCTTTGTGTTTTATAATTGTGGTGTGCAATATGAGTGTCTGCCTAACATCAAGCTTATTTTGGGTCTATAATAATAAAAGTGTAATACCCATTTTAATTTTCAAGGTTCACTGAGACAAGTTCACTTCCCCCATTAGATTTCCCTTTTTCCAGGTAACAGTAAGTGATTTTATTCAGCAGAGTGACTCCTGTTGGAAGCCCCCTTCTCAAAGTGATGAAACTATGGAAATTCTATGGTAACTAATGAGCCATATGTGACCCATGTGAATCCTATGGGAAGGTACAAAGGTAATATGGGACTACTATGGTGCACTTTTTTGCTAAAATTTAACGTATGGAAAATACATGGGATGGTGAGACTATGTTACACACACAATATGGGAAAACTATGGGGATGAGAAATCCGTAGGTTTTCAATAGTTTGCTATATTTTCTTTGCTTTCACATTATATAGAAACTATATGGGATTTTCGTAAACTGAAGAGACTTAATATGGGATTGATATGGGTTGAGTTAACAAGTCAGTCCCATAGGTTTTCCATACCAACGTTATAACCACGTTGGTATGGAAAACCTATGGGACTGACTTGTTAACTCAACCCATATCAATCTCATATTAAGTCTCTAACCACATTGGTATGGAAAACCTATGGGACTGACTTTTTAACTCAACCGCGGGCATATCAATCCCATATTAAGTCTCTTCTAGAGATATGGAAAATCTATGGACTCTTGCAGCACAACTTAATTTATAAATTGTGGTTTATAAGAAGTTTCAAAGTGAGACTGACAGTTGCAATTGAATGTGATCAATAGCTTTTAATCCCTTACCACCAGCCCCAGTGAATGTAAGTGATAAAAGACTGCATACATGTGACTTGAATGCTACGTTTTGATTGCTTTTTAACCTCATTAATTATTCATGAATTTCACAAGCAAAAATAAAACATTTTATTTTTATGATTTGGGTGAACACAAAAATGGTTAGTCTAACTGCTATGCCTGAGATAATACAGGTCTTTTGACAATACAAATTTGTATAATGTTTGATAAGTTGACTTAAATCTTGAGTTTATCCAAGCTTCATCAATTCCCTCAATTGCATGCAAGCTTTCTTGCCTCCCCTAATGTTCAACGACGACTCACGATTTCCCAATAAATACGTGAAAATGACGGAATGTCGGAATCCCCATAAAGGACATCCGACGTCCTGGTGACAGGGGCCCCCAGACTCTTGCCAGGCAGTACCTATAGGATTTACACCACTGTTTGAAACAGAATAGCATACCAGAATTCAAAAGAAGGGCTACAGGTAATGCCGGTGACAGCGCTGTTTAGCCAGACGTTTTGGCAGGGGCTCCACCAGTGTCGTACCCAGGCGCATGCAGCCACGAAACCGCGCGGATAGCGAGCGCGCATTGATACTTGGGATAGCGTCATTTCACTTTCGAATTTCGATTTTCATCTCAGCGCGCCACGTTTGAAATTCATTTGGCTTTTGAGATCCAAGCTATGGAAAATTTTGGTAATAAAAGACTTTGTTTGCGAAGAGATCAGGCAAACAGTCCTCACCGAAGTAACATGTTCTTATGGAAAGATTTAACTAAAGGCGATTAAAATCCAGTTGAACCAAGAAAGTCCTAGAAGCTTCTCTCGCACGAGCCACGAGGCTACGAACAAGGTAAGAGGTTGAGTATTTATCGTTTGTTTTCTATTGTCCTACTTATTGTAATGTGAAATTTTCTCTAGCTCTCGTTGTCAAATTTCCTGTTTGATTATCCAATACAAACCATTTTATACTGATGTTTGGTATTACAGTAAGTCATCATCTTTTGCCTCGTGAACATGGCGGCTGGAATCTCTTCTCAATTTTATAGTCAATTGTTGTTCCTAACAAACTCTCAAATCATTCTATCTTTTTTGCCATTCTTTAGCCACCGTTGCTTTCATGATAAGGATTATCTTATGTAAAACTAAAGCATTCAGATTTTGAGGTAAAAGTTATTTGTGATAGTGTATTTTCACTGAATCACTGGCAGAATTCATCATCATTGTGAAATATTAAATTGTTGTTAACAGACTAACAGTATGTTTTGTGTGTGTGTCTGCTTACACTGTATTCATTTCATATATTATTTTCTCTTGTTTTCTAGTGCATAGGGTACAGTTACCTTGTTCAGTTGTGTTCAGCCGTTCAATTCAACTTGCTATTTATATTGGTAAGTAAAATCTTTAAATAAGCTGAATTCATATACTAGTCGTTTATTGAGTAATCACATAATGATCTATTCCTATGTTGATATCTCAAAATACTAATTACAGGTCATATATTGTCTAACTGTATGTCTTTTATATATATCTAGTCTAGTCTAGTCTAGTCTAGTCTAGTCTAGTCTGGTCTGGTCTGGTCTGGTCTGGTCTGGTCTGGTCTGGTCTGGTCTGGTCTGGTCTGGTCTGGTCTGGTCTGGTCTGGTCTGGTCTGGTCTGGTCTGGTCTGGTCTGGTCTGGTCTGGTCTAGTCTAGTCTAGTCTAGTCTAGTATAAGTAGGTTTACAGTACCTCAAAATGTTGAGTGTTGCAACTGTCAGTTTCACACGGGGCAATCTTGAGGCAACAGAGCCTGAAGATTGCCCCACATGAAACTGACAGATGATGTGTGTGGACAGATGATGAAGTGGACCTTCTACTAAGCGTCGTGTTAGAGTATAAAGTCGCGAGGACGTCAGAGAATGTCGATTGGGAAACCTGCCAGTCGAAGTATTCCGACATTTTGGAGCTATTTCAAGCACAGTATCCTTCTCTAGAAAACGCTGCACAGCTTGGCAAGGAGTTTCCACACCAAGAAAATGAACTCACTAAACTTATTCTGACTTCCAAAATGAAGGCAATCCGATCAAAGTTTCGGGCTGCCATTGATAGTGGAAGAGAGAGTGGTCATGGAAGAGTAGTCCTTCTCTTCTTTGACATATGCCAAGACACATGGAGTGGCTCACCAGCTACCACTACTCTACCAAATGGCATTGAGACAACCGAAATAGGTGACGAACAAGAATTGGAAGTCAGTATAACTTGCCCAATTTCTGCCAGCACCCCTAGTTCTGATGCCAGTCGACCGAATACCCCTTCCACCAGGCCCACTACTCCATCAAGCAGGGCCAGTACACCATCAACCAGTGCTGCTGACGACTTTCCGGAGTTAGAACCAGAAACAAAGGACCCAAGTTCCCTAAAGGAAAGACGAGATCTGCTGAATGCCAGATTGAAGGGCTACAGACAGGAAAAACGAAAACGAAAACTTTCTGTTGACAGTCAGCTTTTAAACATTGCCCAGGAAGATATTGAAATCAAGAAAAAGATCTTTGCCAAAATAGATGACATGGACAGACAGCAGGGAGATATGAAGAAACTGACTTCAAACATGGAACAGCTGACTGGTTCTATTGTAGAAGGCTTTGCAATGCTTCGCCAAGTGATGATGCAACCACCTGCTATGCCTCCACAATTTACACCGCAGACTGGTTATCAAGCTGGCATGTACAACCGAATGCCTAGTCAATATCCACCCAGCCAGAATATGGAAAACGAAACATTCGACAGCCAATATGGCCAAAATTTGAAATTCTAGCAAGATAACTTTTAAACTGTGTGAACATCATATAAGCACAATCAAACCAGCCTGAACATTGACTACCTATAACACTAATTTTATTACAGTATTATACATTACAAATAAAAGCATAGTTTTTTAACTCATTGCATTTATCATATAAACTTTACAAATAACAACATGTATGTATATGGCGTGCCGATCTGGACAAAAATACTTCTTTTCCAAGGTATAAACTTTTATGAAATATATGACTTGTTGTGAGATGCATACATGATGTGTTGATGGAAATATATGACTTGTTGTGCAATATATAGGACTTGTTAAAAAATATAAGACTTGATTACGATATATACGACTTGTGAGAAGTAGATATATGACTTGTGAAATATATGACTTGTGAAATTTGACCAACCTCGTACCCAGGGTCTTATCTGCATTCAAAATGGCGAGATGAGAAGACCCTGGCAAAGGCTGGTCACGTGATTCCAAAATACTCCAAGATTCTTGGAGTATTTGGTCACGTGGATAATTTGAGCTTCGCCCGTCCTGGGGGGAGCGGTTGATTCGGTTCTTTTATAAACGTAGAAGGTTGCTGCAAGTCCTGTACTGTTAAATTCGAGTGGTAAATTATATCTATTTCAAAATTTACGACATTTGCTGGATATTTCATATTTGTTGCCGTCAATCGTCAGAAACTCAGAAAGAAAGAAAGGCGAAGGCGACGAACGATGATAAACAGTTAAACAGAAACCCACTTTCAATAGAACTACTGCAGTACAGGTACTGCTACATTTACATACACTTAAAATATTCGAATGCTGTTGATTGTTGGAAGTTTATTTACTGTCCAGTATAGCACATTTATGTTTCTTGTCCACACGTTTGGGATTTGTGGAAATTTAATTGTTGTGTCTGTCGATTTGATATTCAAATGGTATATTCGAATCTGCTGTCCTCGTTGACTTTGACTTTGAGGTTGTACTTTAACACAAATATTCGATCAACTACCATACTACGATCGATGAACATATTATAGATCAGCACTGAAGATTTTGACTTTGTATATTTCTAAACTTTTTAAATTAGATTCGGAAAGTCCAGAAACCGAAATATTAAACACTTCTTGCTTGCATAATAAAGCAAATATGTTGTAGTGTAGACGCTTCTTACTAACTGATTTGATAAATTTGTTAAGATAATGTCTTGTTATTTGTACGGTTTGGTTATTCTTGAGTTCCCATGAGATAGTTCGCTGAATAGGCCAACTATACTCTGTTCATCAGTGACTGTACCGCGCCCCCCGGTACAGTGGGACCCACTCATCAAAATATTCCAAAATTATTGGTGTCACGTGACCAGCCTTTGCCAGGGTCTTGAAATATGACTTCTGTTCCGCAAATATAATACTTAAATGACGCCCGCGGTCGGTCAGCGGACTATATTAAATCATTGAAGTACTTCATGACATTTTTCCTTTGACTCTTTCAAACATGGCGGAAACGTTGACAAGAAATGGACAGGAGAATGAGCGAAATGAATCTTTGTTGGCAATCCTACATGTTGGGAAGGAGCTTTATCAGGAAATCCATCGGAATATTTTTGTCTCAGAGCGTGAAATGGCTGAAAGACTTCGAAATCGCGGTGAGCAGTTTATCAATACCCTAATTATTGCTGCTAGACATTTGGAATCAAATCGAGATATAACTGATGGCGTTATTCGCACTGTTGTTGAATTTCAACGACGTATTTATCGTTTGGAAGAACGTTTCCATGACTTTAAAGAGGATGGATGGCATTATACATGTCCCAACGAAAGTTTGCGTCAAGGACTGGGTCGCCCAAAGCTTCTGATTCCGAAAGAACAGTTGGAAGGTCTACGATCGCTGGGTTTTTCGTGGACATCCATTTCTAAAATGCTTGGTGTGTCGGAAAAAACATTAAGACGTAGAAGAGAGGCCTATGATATGTCTTCAACTCGTGAACAGTTCATGGAAGTAACAGATGATGAGGTTGATGAGCTTGTGAAATCTGCTTTAGAGGTGTCACCAAACTCAGGGGAAAGAATGGTAATGGGTTTCTTTAGGGGGAGAGGAGTTTATGTCCAGAGGTGGAGGATTCGTAAATCGATTTGGCGGGTTGATCCAGTAAATCGGGAACTTAGACGTAGAACGGTTACACAAAGAAGAGTCTATAGTGTTCCTACACCAAATTCTTTGTGGTGAGTATAGACTATCATGCTACATGTAGGTGTATTAATTTATTTTATGTGGCACAGGTTACCTCCGGTAAAATTATACGCTGTGATTTGTTGCTGATGGGGCAAGATTTTCCATGTTAATAATGCCCTAGGAGTGAAAACAAAGAAAAATCCCTTAAGAAACAACTTAAACAAAGGATGAGTGACATTCTGAAAGTTAATTTTACAATTGAGACAAGAAAAAAATGGCAGAAAACAACCCTAGTTTGATGAAGTTAAAAAGACCAGGAAATACATGACTGATTTTGTAATAAAAATTGCCATATAATTTATAAACTACTTAATAAACTTGACCATTGCATTCAGTCTTTATGGTAAAATATCAAACCTCTGCCATAATTATTAACTTTGCTATCACTCAGTCAATACAGCATGACCTCGGTTTGATATTTTACCATGAAGATCTCACTCTCGGTTATTAAGAGATTTCCATGCTATTAATGGGACAAGTAAACCTTATACATCTTAAATTTCTTAATCATGGTTGCTTTTAGCTACAATCATTTTCAAAAGTCTTGGGACATTTGCACTGTTGAATGTTGTATACCATGTTTACACTGAACTTTACCAGAATTATTCGGGGGAGGGAGGGATTGTACACTATAATAATTGCAAAATAGACATGAATGTTGAATGAGTATATTATTTTAGAAAAGCTCAAGTGGCCCAACTACTTTTGAAATTGATTGTACAGTGGGTAAATCTCAACCTCGTTTCCAGGGCCCTTATCCCCGCTCGCTGCGAAAAGTACCCTGGCATGAGCTGGTCACGTGTCACCCAGATTCTGGGTGATAGCAAAAGATAATTTAATGGGCGGGGATGCAGGTAGCGTTTAATTTCTCATGGTTGCACCTGTTGGCACCTGGCCAGCTTGGAATGTACATGGTGACTTCCAGCACTGCAAAGAAGCTTTACCCTGTCCTGGAATTGACCTAAACAACAAAGCAGACAGCACATAGAAGATTAAGGACTTTTCATAGCCCGTCGATAGAACAGCAAGTAAGTCTCTACCCAAGAAGAAACTTCCCAAGCAAATCACCTGTTTTGGTTGTAAAACTTTGTCCCAGTATGGACTATTTATAATAGTAAAATTAAGACACGAAAGGAAGGTATAACACTTCGAAAACTTCAACATGGCGTCTGGTCAAGCATAACAATTAGCACATTAATAGGACCCCTCCCACAATGATATTTTTTGTTCAGTGACACGTGACCAGCCCATGCCAGGGTACTTTTCGCAGCGAGTGGGCAGTGGAGATAAGGGCCCTGGGAACAAGGTTGGGTAAATCTCTCTTTTTATAATCTTTCTTTTTTAACAGGCCCTTAAGTGATAGCAGCTAGCATTTCCTTAGCTTATCAAGTTAACCTGTATAAATATTGTATATTATTATAATCACATGTACTTATGGGCTATGGCATTACATTGAACCTGAAATAGACAATAAAATTGTTTTTTTAAGGCACCTTGATGGGCACCACAAACTCATACGATGGCGCATTGTTGTTCATGGTGCCATAGATGGGTATTCTAGAGTTGTTGTTTTCCTAAAGGCATCAACTAACAACAAAGCATCAACAGTCCTTGAACTTTTTCTAGCAGCCACTCAAGCCTTCCACTACCCTCGTCGAATTAGAACAGATTTTGGTACAGAAAATGTCGATGTAGCAAGAGAGATGTTGAATAGATACGGCCCAGCATCAAACCCTGTCTTAACAGGACAATCTGTTCACAATCAGCGTATAGAAAGGCTGTGGCGCGATGTGCACAATTATGTGACCACATTCTATAAGAATATATTTTACTACCTGAAATCAATGGAAATGTTAGACCCTAACAATGAAATTGATTTGTATGCTTTGCATTATCTCTTTATGCCACGGCTAAACAAAGCATTATATCTTTTTGTAATGCAGTGGAATAACCACCCACTATCCAGTGAGCATGGTCATCGCCTTTCCAAATGTGGACACAAGGATTTTATAATTTTGCCCAGTCAGATTACACAACTGTGAGAGAAATTTTGGACCCAAACTCGGTGAACTTTCAACATTATGGCATTGATGATGATGGACCCCTGCCAAATGTGCAAACACAAAACTTTGTTGAAGTACCAAGGTCAGCAATTGAGCTTACAGATGAAGAATTACAAACATTAATAGGCAATTTAGATCCTTTGGTTAATGATAATGATCATGGGGTTACTGCGTACCAAAGAGCAAAGAATATCTTGAGTAATATACTAAATGGTAGACTATAGAATGGTAACTGAACAACATTTTGCTCTTTTTGATTTGTTCAAATTGATGTTTAAGAATTAAGAGAATGTTTAACAAACAACAATAATGTCATGTTTAATGATGTCAATATAAAAAATCTGCCAGTGAAAGATTCTGGACATTCTAGATTTCACCAAAGATGTAATGACAAAATAGTGCAACATTGCCAAATGCATTTGTGATATACTGTAATTTGTGATATTCCTGTAATTTGTGATATATTCCTGAGTATTTTTGAGGAAAACGTTAATTAAAAATTGGTAAAAGAGTAGGAAATTCTTCTCAATGAGAATTATTCAAAAAGTAGTATTTAAGATTTGTCTTCCAGGATATAAAAAAATCTAGAATTGTCAAATACTGTAATATAAATATTGGGGTGGGGAGGTGGGTTTGTAAAACGTGTTACTGACAGGAGTTTAGCAGTTTACAAAACGTGAATATTATGGTTTAATATTAACAATAACTAAGAACTGCAACAAGAAACACTTTGCCACAAACGTAACACTAAGGAGGTACAATATGTACCATGACTATGTAGTTCAGGCTTTCCCAAATCCACATGAGTCAAACAATGATCTTGACATGAGCTCCCCAAAAGAAGTGGGATCTTCATGACCTCTTGGCAGTGCTAGAGTCATGGCACATGTGGAGGCATAAGGCAAGCGTGTTGTTTCCTTCTCTTGATCATAGAACAGGATGGTCAATGAACAGTGAAATCCCAGTGGTGGAATAGCATCTGCTCCTGTTATAAACTGGAGTAAATCTTTGAAGTGGACAGGTAGCTCCTTCATGTTGCCTGAGTAATTCATCTGGCAATCTGGATTTCAGAAAGGAAGTGGAACATATATTAAATACTCAGTACATCATTAAATACTGTACATCATTAAACACTGAACTGACATGTACAATGATTGACATTAATAGATCACTGACTACAGAAACAGCCATCTCAAGCAATTTTTCTTGTTTCTGATTGGCTAATTACATTTTCTGGAACAGTCTTATTTTCTACACAAATACCTTCAATCTTTTTTAGGTATAGTTCCCAACAATAGATAGTTTCCTCTTCTTTAGATTTTCTGTTGCTGCCCTCAGGACTCCACTCTATTGTGTATAATAATTTGAAAGTAGTCCGTGATAGTGCCACTGGAACAACAGTAAAGAGTGACTGAAATTCCTTTGGATACAACTGCACCTTGTTCCATAAACCACCGACATTAAGCCCCACCTTGAACTGTTCAATTTCTGAAGATACCCTACAAGGTATTAATCAAAAGGAGGTATTAACCAATCAGTTTAACCCTTTTTGATCTAAGTATTTTTTATCTAACACAGCACAGAAAAGAGCCAATTAAGGCTGCCCTAGGAAAGGGTTAATATAATTGATATGCCAATTGTCCGTAAAGAGCAGTAGCTCATTACCCATTGATAACTATGACAATTTTTCCTTGTCTCAGAATGTCAATAATACTTACCTATAAACCAAATACTGCTTGATTAAAGCCTTAATGATGAATTGCTTCTGATCTGGCTTTGCAACATATATTGATTGGTAGCCTTGAGTGGCAATATAATCTGCCTTTTCTTGCACAAATAACTTGAAATCCTCATCAGAATTCAAAAGCTTCAGCTATAAAAGGAACATTTATAGGGAAAAGCCATTGAGTCGATAAGTTTACTACCGGTAAGTATAGGGTAACCAAAACTGAGGAAATTACATCAGTTACATGTACTTACCTACTGTAGGCATGAACCTAAAATAATGTACTGTACTTCGTTCATGATCTCAGAGGTTGCTAATTAGTTTGTTAAATTAAAACATAATATCAATTAGACAATTACCACATGTGGGATACTATAGTGATGTAGTCACATTACCATAACCTTCCACATATGATAATTGATACGTTTTGTGCACGCACTTTGATCCAGCATTACTCTCACATTTTATTTTCTAAGCATGCAAACTTCCATAAATTGTTGACATGAAAAGCATCTGTGTTACTCAGTATACATGTATGCATGCTGGGTACACTATCTGCTGCTTGTACACCAGCATACATGTACCCTTTTTTAAAATGAATGTGGGAGTGACAACTTAATGCCTGGGCACTAAGGTTGATTTAAATGTGCATGCAGGCTAGGTTTGAAGTGATTATAACAACAGAAAACAACTGCAGTAAATCAAAGAAAACTGAGGTGATCATGAACTTATTAGTAAGAGACAGTGTACCTGATGCAATGTTTCAACAAAGTCTCCATCTGTTATAACATTAACATCAAAGTCATAAAGATCACAGGGTAGTCCACAGATGAGCTTATACAGAGTAGGGTCTAGACATCCAAGGCGAGGACCATCTTGCATTAGTGACATTCCAACCAGGCGTCCAGCCAATAAATACTTATTCTCCTCAAGCAGTTTGAGATTGTGAGTAAACATCATGTGCCCTTCAGGACCTTCTAAAAGGCCAGAGATACGTGCCAAATCTTGCATGATTAATCTAGGAAGACAAGAATATCGACATTGAATAGTGGTTGACTTAGCACAACCAATCCAAATCTAGCAGATATCACTGAATGGCAGATAAGAAATTACTTTCAATAATTTAACTCTATCACATGTACTGTGCCTGTACCTAAAAAACTCTCTTCGAGGCCCTCCAGCATCAGTTGCATCCTCTCCGCTAAACTGCACTATTACATCCTTGCAACAGTCAAAGGTCTTTGGTTTTATGGCAGAAAAAGCTGTTGCCAAGAGTTTTGCACGTCGAACAATGATTTCGTTTGGGTCACCAGCCCTAATACACACCAGTTTTTGCTCTTTTAATAGTTCCTGCAGATTGGTTAGTGGTGCTTCTGTATCCCTGAGAAATTCATTGAAAGATTAATATTATTAAAGTAGCAGAATTACCTAAATTTTAAATTGTTGATATTTATTTTCAAATAAATTTATTTTTAGTCAATAATATACTTTTGCAATATGTTTTTATAAAAATCTGAGCTTTTGGCCCACGTACCCGGGTCGTCTTCAGAGATAAAATTTAACAAACAGTAACTTGCAAAATCTGGCATGTGCACATGTTTCAACAGTTCTAATTGACCTTACATGCAATTAACAAAATTCTAATTAACTTAGAACAAAAACAAACATGAAAATAAAACTAAGAATGTTAAAAAGGCTTGTCTCAATAAATCACAATGTGTAAACTTGTGTACCTTTTTCAAGTGCAAACTTCACAGTTTGAAAACAACTACAAACTCCATTAATCTACTGCATTTAGGCTTTAATTTCCATTAAATGGCCAAAACAATAGCCATAATTATTTGGAAACAAGAGTCTGTATGTTAACAAAAGATAATTTAAGAATCTTGATGCGGTGATGGAATGACAAAATAGCAGTGGTACTGGTAAAAACTATTATAATTATAGCAGTATAAAAAATTCATAAAGGCCTCCACATACCAGTGATAAAACAACTGTACATGTACATAAAGACATTAAGGCTTAAATTTGAGTTGCTGATTTTTATAACAAAAGGTACGCTATGCGTACATGTATCTGCGCCAAAATTAGCCTAAGGGAAGGTTTAGCCTAGCACCTGGGTTACCCTTACACCCTGGTTACCCTAGTTCTTGTACATTGCTTGTTTTTTTGTTTGTTGTGTTTATAAGGATGCTAGGGTAAACTGGGTGCTAGGATAACCCTATCTCCTTGTAAACAGGCCCTAAAAGACACTCGAGAATTCACTTGCACTGTTTAATATTATTATTCACCATTGTTCACACCCATTGAAGCAAATCTGGGAAGCATCAATCAATTCAGCCATAATAGAAAATATACATGGTTTGAAAACCTGGCAAACTTCAAAGCGGTTAACAAAACGTACATAAATCCTTTGTGTTAGGTTTATCAATATTTCAACAGTACAGTTGAGTGATTAAATCTAAACCTGAACAAAAACATAAAACAATGACTTTTGTTGAACTTCCAAACCATGTATAAATAAATAAGCAAATGAAAGGTAAATTCCTTGATATTAAAAAGATATCGTGGGGCAGATCATGCTATTTACATACAACTTTATACAGCAACTCAGCAAGCAGTCAATGAATACATGTGTGTACTGTACTGCTATTAATAAATAAACTCGATGGCATTAAAAATGTAAAATCATGCTACCGGTTGTGAAATAAATACTTGTAAGTTTCCTCGAAAGAGAATTGTTTGTCTTCTGGAGAGTAAATATGTTTGTTACTTGAAAACCACGGTCCTATTAATTCATAAAATCATAAACAGTTTTATACACGCGTCGGCCTGAGTCGCCTGACTAGATAAATCGCCCAACGAGTTGAAAACCTTTTGTCAATTCTTCAATCATTCTGTATAACGCACAAAAACTGTGGTAGATCACACTTGCAAGTTTACTATATTAGGTCATGTTAAAAATACTTGCCATTTGTATCCGCAATATTGTCTTTCTTCGAAAATAGTGTTGCTTTTCGACTCGAATTCGTAGTACACGATCGGGCAAAAAGGAATACTTGTTTCCATCGTTCAAACTGACAACTCGTACGTTGACGTCAAAAAATTCTGGGCTTCGATTGTCCCCGATCTAATTGTCGCGCATTGGTTAGAGTTACACCACAGCACACACTACAGGTCAGTGG
Source organism: Corallium rubrum (assembly GCA_964035015.1). Lineage (NCBI taxonomy): Eukaryota > Metazoa > Cnidaria > Anthozoa > Scleralcyonacea > Coralliidae > Corallium > Corallium rubrum. The sequence goes on along the minus strand of CAXIUP010000064.1, from coordinate 2,454,917 downwards.
TTACACCACAAAGTTAACAGACAGACAAACACACACACACACACACACACACACACACACACACACACACAACACCATAGCAATATATCTGCTGCGCAGATACAAAAATATTATATATATTTTTAGTATAAATTTACAAGTTTATAATGCAAATCCTCGAATTTCATTGGCTATTGCAGGAGTTTATAATTGGTGATATAAACCTCTGGGATAAACCAATGAAAGTCATACTTTTAAAAAAATTGACCAATGACAAAATGCGTGGTATAGGACGAACAATGATCATTGGAGCCAGCGGTTGTTCTATTAAGCAACAATGGCGCCGAAATTATAACGGAGTGTGCAAATGAAAGAAGAAATTGAACAATTTAGGCGAAGCAATACGGTCTACAGAAAACAAAAATGGCTACAAAATGGTTAGAATGGAAATTATTAATGGTAAGATCGTTAAATTGTTATCTGTGTTCGTTTAAAACGAAATAATTGCAAACAAAACACATTTCAAAATTACGCTTGCTGTTGACAAGATTTCATGGTGTAAACTATATGCTAAATTGAATGTTTCTTTCAACTTTTTGTCACTTTTACAAATCAAATGAGTGGATATATATTGTTTCAATATTGTACATGAAAATCCATGCTAAATTATGTAAGAAAACTTTACTTTTCCATCAGTTACTGTACGGACCAAGGAGATGTCCGAAATGACTGTTGAACGTTTGTTGTTGGCAGTTAAAAAATGTATTAAACGAGCCTCAAAGAATATGTTATGGTCGAGAATTTATTTACTTTTGTTGGTAAATTTATACTAAAACAATTAGACAACTCGCCCTTGTTTTCTATGAGCGATAGTCCACTCGGCTTCGCCTCGTTGACTATTCGCTCATAGAAAACTCGGGCTCGTTGTCTAATTGTTAAATATTTCTCACAGTTACATTAATTATGTATAATAATTTGTTAACGACGAGACTGCCCCCCCCCCTTCTGGTCAGGCTGGTGCTGACACAAGTCGGACTTCTAATGTTATGTGCAGTATCTATAATAATAATAATTTATGAATTTATATTGCAAATATCAAATATAATCATACATTTTCAAATGCATATTACAATAAGGATGAGCCGATTGGCTGATCGGTTATCGGCCAATCACATCAACATATATGTTGTCCGATAAATACTATTCGGGGTTTTATATACTTGTGAATTTCATTTTCATTTTTAAGAAAAACACTAAGTTGTAGTGTTTCAACAAAGAAACTGTCAAATTGAATTAATTTGATAAGGTGCATCATGTTTAACGCCGCCGTCATATTTCTTATTTGGTGAAACATTTTTTGTTTTTGACTTTCGTCAATCGTATTACATTTTTCATATTTCAACTTAAATTCCATCCTGATAACTTGATGGTTAATGTATGATGATCACATTATCTTTGTCAACAATATATAATGTTATGTTTTGCGGTAAATTCAAGTGTCGGGAATGATCCTGTTGACAAATACCAGTAACCACCAATAAATCAGCTGATCAAGTCGTAAATCGTATTGGAATTTATTGGATAGGTAAATTTGATTTTTCTTGATCGGCTCATCCCTAATTACAAATAATTATACCTAAATGTAACTAAGGTTATATGACAATTAAAAAAAAGAAAGTAAATAAAAATTAAAATGTTAAAAAATTTTCCCAAATATAAAAAGTCTTTAACAACTTCTTAAAAATTTACAGAATGATACATAATTTCTGACAGTATAGTTTACGGTGAACTACTCCAAACCATATTATGAGCTGCAGAATAAAATGACCTATCACCAAGTGTATCAGTATTCTGTGCTGAATATCTCCGAAGATGACCCAATGCAAGTATACAAGCTGAAAGCTCAGATTTTTATAATAAAACACGGTGAAAACTACAAAAGTATTTTTATTTTACTGTATACAGTATACATGTAACATTTAAAATACTTTAAATCAGTAGCGTAAGTTTTCAAAACATGGTATATAACTTCTTTAAATGTACATAGTGAAAACTTCTCTGAACATAGTGTATAACTTCTTAGAATGTAGCGTAACTTTTCTGACGGCAGTGCCAAACTTCTTATAACGAAGCATAATTTAATAATTGTCAGTTGTTTGCTGTACAAGCTGTGTTAGTTAGTAATACTATCTATCTGCTACATGTATGCTATCTATTTGCTCTGCTATCTCAGTTCTAGTGGCCCAATGGTTAGCGGGTTCGAGTCCCGCTTAGAGCTCAGAGTTTTTCTGAGTATTACTAACACAGCTTGTACAGCAAACAACTGACAACTATTACTAACATCAAGCTGCAATTTCTGAAACTAATGAAGCATAATTTTTCAGAACATACGTGATACTTCCCGGAACGTATAACTTAACTTACAGAACGTATAGTTATAAGAACGTACCAAACAGTAACCATTTTGAACGAAACGTGACTTTTCAGAATGTAGCGTAACTTTTCAGAAGTCGTAAAATAAGAAAACAGTGTAACGTTTTAAATGTAGTGTAAATGATTTAGAACTACATTGTGTAATGTTTTTCAATGTAGCATATCTGCCATATCATCTCACAATGTACCATACACATGAATAAAAGTCCGTAAAATTAATGAAAAGACTCTCTCCGGAGAAGAGTAATGATGGTTAATTGAAGGGCAATGTTATTAATTAACTAGAGGAGTAACATGAAAAAAAGCGAAGCTGTTCTGAAGTGCTAATTCAGTCCTGAAGAACAAATTAATTTTTGTTTTAATTTTTGAATTTTAATTGTTTTATTAATTTTTGTTTTAAAGCCTGACATCGTATTTCTCTAAAGCGTATGGTATGTATAATACTACATGTATAAATTAGCCTACTCACTCAATTTCATCGTCTAAGGACTCCTGAATGGTCTGCAGATCTTTTAATATGTCAACATAACAATAATATGTACTGTCACTCCTGTATGAAAAGAAAAGAGAAACACCATCACTGTTGCACTGATTAGTTTATTCCAAATACAGCCCAAAAGATCATGCATGGACAAGGCTATATGGATTATACACCCTAATGAGAGAGAAGACAATGGGGGTTACTTTATATTTATATTTTACAGGATAAGAGTTACCAAACTTATTCCTGTATTTATCTAATCGAGGGAGGTGGTTATAGTCTGTACAACTACAATTTTAGAGACCCTAGAAAATTAAAAATTTTCCTGGGGAGCATACCCCTGCACCCCATAGCAGCTTTTGGTGCTCAATTTGACCTCCCATTACAGAATCCTTGTTGCGCACCTGGCAATAGTTTCTTGTTTCAACTAGCCCAGGGGAGAGGACTGCCTCAAAAGTCACTAAGTCTGATAATATGTATATTCACTAGCCTTGGGTTGGAGGATTCCTACATCCTGACAACATTAGTTTTGACGTTAAACTTAAATTCAAAAAGTATTTGTCTCTGTTACTGCATAGTATTAGGCTGCAATTTTAACATGCAATAATTGTTTTAATAACTTTAAAAAAGTACAAATAATGACTGGTCCCTTACTATCATGTTTAAAAAATTAAGAAAAAATGTCATGGGGGATGTCCTGACAAGGGTCAACTTTCAATAAATAGAATTTAATTAAAAAGTGAAGTGTTAGTGTGTTCAAGCATTTTCTTGTCAATGCCTTAAAAACTACATTTTTGCAATTTACCTTGATGGTTTTGTGTTGGATGAAGCTAGTTCTGTATCATCATCACTCACTTCTACTTTGACAGGTACGTGTAGTGTAGTACATTTAGCAGCTTTTCTTTCATTCATTTCAAAAGCAGATTTCATGAGTTTATCATCATCACTTGATCCATCTTCCTGTTTTTCATCAAGCCATCCTTTTAGGTCTTCGCCTGACACATCAATAACTGATCGATGTACACAGGCCCTTGTTTTGAAATGTGCTTGAGAAGTTTTCCTGTGTATGGTCCATTATTTACCTTTATGATCTTGCTACCAATTGCCCTGACAAAGCTGTACCTTGGCTCTGGCAAAAACTTCAACTTGTCTTTAAAAAGGTTTGCAATTTTTGCCTTTATCTCTTCCTCAGATAACTCATCAGTAACTCCCACTGCTGATTCTGCAAATGCGTTACCATAGAGATACTCCCTAAAACGTCCTCAAGGAACACTTTCTATTCTTGGACTGGGGAGGAGAATAATATCTTTAAGCACTGGTTTTGAGTTACTTTCTGATGCTTTCTTTTTCGTAGCACTACCACTCGTGCTCTTTCGATTGATGTAGTCAGTTGGGTTGACACGTGGCTGCTTGATCAATATGTGAGTTCCATCAATAGCTCCCAAACATTGTGGAAATCCATGTGCTCCATGGAACTTCTTCACGAGATCATTCACTTCTTCTGTAAATGGCAGCTTCACATACTTTGGACCAAGGTAAACAGTTAGTGCCTTGCATACTTTCCTCACGATCTTTGAAACGGTCTGACGAGAAATTCCAAACGCATTTGCTGTTTTGCGTAAACGACCTTCATCACTTAAATAGTATAAAGTTATCGCCACTTGTTTAACAGGGTCGATTGAAGATCTCATGACGGTATCCTTTCCTTCAATGTAGAGTCTTAACTCTTCGGCTAACTTTTATACAGAGACTCGACTCATTTGGAAATTTTCTCTCCACTCCTCAGGAACAACAATTTGGTTTAAAAAAACAGCCCACCAAGCGTTTGTTCATCCAGGTCGAATCCAAAATCTTCGAGGTTGTGCTTGGCGCTTTTTGTTTAGGCGTTTTAAGGCCACATTTCTGGCAACTGGCATTGCAAGAAGCCGTACTAGTGCCGCACGCTTTCTTTCATAGTCAGCCTGGTAATTTAGAATCGCAACATTCAATTGAATAAAGGCAATAATGCTCGAAATTATCCCAGTTAAAATCGATAGAATCGGGTTATGGCTAAAGGGTATACGCGAGAGGTAGGGGACCGTAAGAGTCCTGGGAACTAGTCAACTAAAATCTCGCAGTATTTACACGCAATCCACGCAAGTCATTGCAAGATGGCTGCCGCCGAGGAGTTGAGAGGAGTTATAAATAAACTATTTCGGGTTTTATAGAGTGTTATCCGGTTTTTCATGCAGCAACTAGAATCTTTATGCGTAAAATTCACAATTTCATCAGGCTTTTTAATCTAATGGAGCGAATTCGAGAAGAAAACATCAATGGTACTCATTAAAAAGGTAGTTAAATCATCAATGTCTATATTTTAAGCAATAAATAATAATCAGTCATTTATAACATGCTGACACCACTTGACACCACTGTATAACGTTTGGAATCTCTCATAATTAAAATTTCCTGCCATAGGTTTAGAGTTTTGTTGTTTCCAGGAAAGCCAAATTAGTCTATGGCCTTGTATCTTTGATTTATTTTAGTATAAATTTTCTATAGTAAAAAATTTTACAGTTTATGAATCTATAGTATAAATCACTTTCAATTTTAAGTTAAACCAACCCTAAATATGTGAGTCAATTCCAAGAGTAACTATCACACCTGGGAACACAGTCGGGCATTAATGATGTTTTTGATTAAAATACTGCAAACGCCTGGCTGCCAACTTGGAGACAAAATAATGCCCTGGGATCATTTTAAGTTCACTATTTCAAATTGCTGTGCATAAAGATCTTGTTTAATGAGGATCGAATACACTTCAATGAATTAATACAAAACTTGCCACTGTTAAGTGAGATAGTTGTAATGGAAACTGAATGGACAAATAATATTGTCTGGCATTAGACAGAGTAAAATAGTCTGGCGTTGGACAGAGTAAAATAGCCTGGCACTAGACAGAGTAAAATAGTCTGGCGTTGGACAGAGTAAGCTAACAAGGTATGTACAGTAGGACACACCAGGGTGCATTTCACCTTAATGGGTTAACTATACAGTATATTGACTCCATTTAAAAGCAAATGCCCAGATGGAATGTTGACTCTTGGAATTGACTTGGGCATAAACCTAACCTTTAAACACACCATCATATAGTCTGATACCCTGATATCAATGTGTTACTTGGGATTGATAAACTGTCAACTACCCCAATAGTATTTTGATATGGGTCCATGAATTATTATTTACCATAAAGAATTCACGATTTCTGATTTGCTAACACCCAACAGTGAATTTGCCATTTTGACCCAACCACTTATTGTGACTGACTGATATGAAAATTGATCATGCAATATGACCTAACTTTGTTTGATATAAAAAAATGGTGACCCTTAAGCCCAAATTTACACTACAAAAGCATAAACTTACTAAACCTAGGTTCAACCCTGGAAACAGGCCCTGATTTTCACTGTTAAAAATCTACTAAGCATCAGTCTCAAAAACCAGTACATAATTCTGACAGTTCATTTAGAAATAATAAACGTTTTGGAGACAACAGCCCTTTTCTCCACAGTTCTGTGAGGAAACATTGCCAATATTTCGGTTTGAAGGCAGTGATACAAGTGGGGTCGCATCTGTGGCTGATCAAACATCACGTTTTCTAACGGCACACCAGCAGCCAGTGCAAATGCAATTGCGAAAACACCACAATCAGATTCCCCTACCTGAGTTTGGCACATAGTGACAGTGACCCTGATGGGCTTATGTCCATCATTTTGGTTACCATACATATGTAAGAGTTGGTTGGCAACCTGTGATGAAAGAAACGGCAGCATAGAGTCGTACACAGTTATCTGTCCATTAGTGACAGTGGAGACCACCCAATGCGAATTGGCGCTATGATGTATTTGAATACAATGTGTGGTCAACGGGAACAATGTACACCTTCTTGCAGCTAGTCGTAGTGGGCTTTCCAGACCATTGAGGTGGGGGAATTGCTTACGTAGTAGGTTGTGACAAGTGTTGATAATAACGTCATTTAACCATGCTTGATTATTCTCAAGTATCTGTTTCTCCTGTTTCTTTAGACCCAGAGCGGGTACCCACAAGTCTTCCTGGCCGAGCGTTGCTCCTCCGCGCGATTCTTCCGGTTGAGTAAGATCAACAACATTTTTCTTGGCTACTCGATGTGGTTCACCTGCAGACCCTTTTACATCCTTGGCCAATCCATTAGGTGAAGCTTGAGGGATTGGAACATTCACTTTGTAATCCTTCTTCATCATGCCTGCGCGGGCACCTACTCGCTTGCTGTAGGGATGTCTGGGTTTACCATACTTCCTTTCCGGAAGGCTCTCACTTGTATTGCTTTGTCGTGACCTTTTTCGTTCTTTCTTCGGCACTGCTCTGCACTTTCTTTTCTTTCCCGAGTTTTGGTCGTTGCTTGTTTCCAAAACAATTCCTTTATCTGATTTGACCATCTTCTCCGTTTCCAAAAAAACTTTCTGCAGCTGTGCTTCCAATTCTACGAGTTTTTCATTGTCCGTTACAAGGTAGGTTAGACTGTTTATTTTCTTTAAAATCACTCTACATTTTGCTTGCGTTAGCTTCCCGCTCGTTTTTCTGCGTGGAGGAAGATCTTGGGTCTTCATTCCATCTTCAGATACTAACATGTCGTTAACAGACTCTTGGGGTGCAAGTGAAAACTCTTGGGGTGCCGGTGACAATAAGATTTCCTGTAAACAAAAGTGGATGATTTATAACCAGACTTATGAAGAGATCAAACACCTGAAATATAAGTGGCAATTCTGTCGTACATGTTCCGTATCACCTGCTTCGCCAATAATTCCCATCCCCCCAAATTTTGTGGCTCAACAGTGTTGATATGTTCCAGCAATTATATTCTGGTTGCTCAGATATTGCTGTCTAATTTTAAATGATGGCATAGGGAAATATCAGGAATTTTAACATATATTTACGGTTCCAAATGTGTCCACATGCACTACAAAACGTAGTTACATTACACTTACATTTGATGTTAGCAGAACTAACCTTTTCATCATACTGTTCTTTTTTACCAGGTTCTGCTGAGACTTGAGCAAGACTGTTCACATCTAAGTTTAGAATGGGCAGATTCTGATACAGCGGGCTGAGATCACACCAACTCTTGTTAGTAGTTGAAAAACTGCGCAAAAGTGCTTGCACAGAAGCTTCGATTTATTCCAGTCCAGACAGTCACAACTAGGATGGCTCGATTCATCTCCAAAATTTACGGTGTACCAATGGCCTGGTGAGGTCGTACTTTGTACCAGAAATTTACCTTCCTCTTTCGTTTGAACATTACCATGCTCATGCCAAATATCTTGCCAGCGTTTCATGACGTGTTCAACTACAAAGCGTGGCCGGTTTTGCAAGAAGTCTGGCACATCTTTATTATACGTCCTGTATCCCGATGAATACTGGACATTCAGTGAGATATATCTGAAAAAAGGAGCAATATAAAAGTGATATCTTCTGTGTTTTTTAACGACCAGGAAGATTTTTAAACAATTTTGAACGTCGCTAGTGCTGTTTTCCACATTCTCAAGAAATTATTCTAAAATGTTTTAGAGTTATTGTTACAATAAAGAACAAGTATTCAGTAATAGTTGAAATTACCAGACAGTGCATTTGTATTATTACTCACTTCAAATACGAATCAGGCAGAAACTGGTCAATCACAACCGTGAGCATTTCACTTAATGAGCAATTTTTGTAACCAGTAAGGTACTCGTACTTCAAACTTTCATTCTGTCGCTCAACACCGTTGTTGGTATGCACTGCAACCTCCATATCCGTCACTCGAAACGCTTTTTTAACCCATCTATCAATAGAAATTTTTTTAATTTGTCAGAATTTTAAGAAGTATATTTCTTTAATGAATTACGCTATACAACATTGATTACGAGAAGAGAATTCTGAAAAGGACAAAAATTCGATGGTTATGCCGAGTTCTTTTTTCTGTTCTTACTTTTGCACTTGGCAGCCATTTCCCTTCCTGCCATTTCTGAAGTTTCTGGGATGATTTCCAGTATTGCTCTTTTTCATTGCCGCAACAGCTTTTTCGAATTCCTTCAGTGTACGCGAATTGGCTATCGAACGAAGTAGACATAGAACCTCGTCCTTGTTACCACTTACACCATTATCACTTTTACTTATCCACTCTAACCAGGCTTCCTCTCTGTGGAAATCGCATAGGAACACTTTGCTTTCTAATAATGAAATCATACAATTATGGTTTGACATATATTTAGCACAAAGATAACTTTGAGACTTTGACCTCTCTTTAGTATAGAAATGTTTTAAAAAATTAAACTTGATAAGGAGGTCATAAGAGAAAATTTATATATGGTAGAGTTTAACCCGTTGCTTAACAGTCTTTGAACTTGTTATGACGAATTACTAATGGCTGAGGCATATTAACTGATTCAAATACTTCTTCATTACTTGTCCTTACCTGGGAATGTAGACTCAATTGCCTGTATCTCTTCTTCTGCAAAATCTGCCATAAAATTTTTAGGTTTCCATTCGGGGTTCCACTGCCGTAATATCGCCAACGCTTCCTTAATACTTTCGATGTCTTCGTGCTGTACTACGAAAACTCCGACGACTTGGTAACCAACATTGGTTTTTACGCAGAGGAAAAATAGTGGAAGAGCATATCTAGTTGTTCGATAAGGAGACATCTAGGAGACAGATAGAGCCGTACATTGGCAGCAACCGTCGTTGTTGCTCAGACTGGTAACAGAACAACAAATTATTCTGCAGTTGGGTGGTGGATTTAACTTTTATATCCTCAGTGTCACTTTCGCTGTCGCTTTGATCAGAACAACCTTCGTCAGAAACTTCTTCCGTGCAATAGGGACGAAAGAAGAACGAGTCCTTCGGTTTCTGTACTTTCCACTGTCCAACTAACTGTTCAAGGTATTTCTGGTCGATATGGCTAAATCTCTTTGCCCTTTTAATTTTTGCTACTTCCTTTGCGATATTTTTTTTTCTGGGGAAGTAACGATGCCTGGTTTTTCCTGGGATGTCTTTGTCTTGGAAGAGGTCATTCTTGACAGAACTTTCCAAATATCATTTAACGTCGCTCACTTTTCGAACACTCATTCCAATAAGCTCTGCAATCTTATCTTTGACTGCTGGATGTATCGCTTCATAAATACCTGCGGCCTAAAAGATAACGAATTTTATAAGCATTACCATACAACAATTACAGTATTTTCTTCCAAAAAGCATTAGGTATGCTAAACAAGCATTTTTCCCAACTGAAATGTTTTAGCGATTTCCTTTTAATTGACATAAAAGTTTGCCTCACCTCTCCAACTATGTGGTTAATATGTTCTTCCGATTTGGGCAGCTTCATGTAAAATCGAGATTCATAATTTGCCGTTGCGGTGTCTGTCGCAAATGACTTCCTCTAACTTTTCGAGCTTCCTTTGTTCAGCCAGTTTGAGTTACGTTGAATCTACCAAATAAAACAATATGCACGGATATCAAGGTTGTGTGAATATATTCCAAAGCTACCTAGATATTATCTATTTATGGCAACAGAAATGAATCTTTTTACGACAAATGTTAGAGTTTCGTTTGTGCCAAACATACAAGACCATGTAGTAAAAACTTTGTTGAGATCAAACGCAAATCCTGGATTCTGATTGGTAAAGCTACTCGGCTATCTATTCCTCAAAAATGGTACTTGTTTTGGGAATCACCCTGAAGCTTCTAATCTAATTTAATATTAACTGGAAGGCACTCAGAGACATGCATACCTCTGCCAGTGTGATTACTACATGTCTATAAACTGGTGTTTATTGAGGAATTAACAACGTTTTACCTTGAAGTCAGGAAATTTTAATACATGTTTGATAGATATTCTTGCCGGGCAGTCCTTTTTCTTTGTATTTTGTACATGGAAGCGCCGTTTAATGGTCTTGTCGTAATTATGTTCTGGGACCTGAATTTAAAAGAAATTAGAAAAGTTGTGTAATTGTGATTTTATAGAGATGTGTAGACACTGCATGGAACAGAGTATACTTATTGTACAAATTATAACTAGAAATTGCTCAGAGACAGTATACTGTTGCCAGTGTGTTCTACTAAACCGGAATATAATGAGTGCAATCAAGCAATCATTCACGGTTTTAACACAGAGTTTTGTTTATAAGACAGATTTTTGAACATACTTCATCCAACTCTTATCCCAATTTGAACACCATATTCCTTCTACAAACTATTGTGAAAATCTGTTCATTCATATTTTGCTTACAGATAGACAGCTAAACAAAGAAACAGACAAGGATAAGAACATATTAACCTCCTGGTGGAGGTAATACATCAGTGCACTATATTGCGTATATTGGTTGACCTGCCAATCTACCAAAATTTTGAGGGGGACTTTAATTGGAGAGGGAGTGGCTTATTTCAAAGGAGGGAGCTTAATAAATTTCTTCATCTAAAAACGGGGCTTATTAGAGAGGAAGGGGGGGGGGTATTTGGCAGCCTGGGGGGGTGGCTAATAGAGAGATTATGGTAACTCTGAACAAGATTATGCAAATACAGTACCTGAGCCATGTCCACATTATTCTTGTGCTTTACTTTGTCTGCCTTGTGCTTATCCTTGCCTTGATGACACCAGTAAATTTTTTGGCCACTTACACAAAATGGAATTCCATCAAACAGCAAACGATGTTCGGTTCCATTTGGTGATTCCCACCATACCTGCTTGTTTATCAGACTTGGTTCTAGGAAACATACAGTCAGTTTGATATATAAACCTATTTGCTAGCAAAAACTTAACCTTGAATTATGATCAATGATAATTAATGATAAGACCTACAGCTAATATTTAAAAACAGCTAGCAAATAAAAATGTATATTATCAAAGAATAAAGCTGGAATGTTCAGGTTGCACCACACCTACAATCTATAACTGTATGTAATGTATTGCGTGGGTGGCAGGTGTTGTTCCAAATTTATTCTCCTAAACTTAAGGACACTAATAATTGGCCAGTTGTCCCCTCCTTCGAGGCAACTCTGTGAGATCCATCACCCCCCCCCTGGAATTTCCAAGATTTAAGATCACCCTCTCTCCTAGTAATTCTAAAGTTCATCAGATGAAAATTGCAATAGCCCAATAGAGTCTTCAGTTCACTGCCATATAGTAGAAAGAGCCTATACCGCAATCTCTCTATTAACCCCCCTGGGGGGCTTATTCTTTTCAGGCACTTTTGAGGGGGGGAGGGGGCTTAGGTAGGCTTAAAAGAGAGGGGGCTTATTAAATTTTCCATTATTTGAGAGGGGGGGCTTAATAGAGATTACGGTATGTGCATTGTGTAATTAGTTTGTGTGTATATTAAAATACAGTACACTTAGTGACTTAGGGCCTGTTCACATGAGACCAAGTTATCTCGGGGGGTAGGGATAACTCAGGGGCTAGGGTCAAAGTTGGCCCTGTTTCACATGATAAAATCCCCCAAGTTATCTCGGTCTCATGTGAACGGTTTACTTTTTTAACATGGAAATAAACTAACACCGAGTTATCTCGGGGGATAGGGATAATCCTACCGCCCGAGAGAACTCGCTTCATGTGAACAGGCCCTTAGGCTCGTTTCAGACGACGAACTTTTCATTTGACGAATCAAACCCTATAAAAGTCTTTGTTTGAAATCATTTCCATCTAAAGGTTCGGCACATTAAAAGGACTTCGACGTCTGATACGGGCCTTGGTAATAGTAAACAGGACTGCCTGCAACGACCGACCGACCGAGACCCACGTTAATTTATAGTACATTTTATATATAGTACGTACCTTTCGCTCCAAAAAACGCATGGTTTGTGTATACTATGTAGCGACTCCTTGTACTTGCCTCGTATTCCTCAATTACTTCATTCACTTCTTCAATAGAATTTACATAACCTTGTTCTGCGGAAAACCAAACTCCAGGCCTTGGAATATCCTGTGATTGTACACCCGCCATATTTTAATAAATTAAAAGTTCGCGCCATCATACACGTCTCGCGTGGCGTGGAAAGGTAACGCGTGACAATGCGTGACTAGTCCCCAGGACTATCACGGTCACCTACCTCTCGCGTATACCCTTTAGCCATAACCGATAGAATCGCTTGCTTCCGAGGCGTCATTTTGCTTTAGGAAAGCTCGCGCGAGCATAATCGTGGACTGCAAGGGCGTCAATCCATCCCAAAAAGTGGGGGGGACAAAAATCTGACTGTTGCAAAATATTAATGAAACGCGCCAAACGCGCGTCGCGCGCCATAGGCGCGCCCTTTCTAGGGGGGGCCGGGGGCATGCTCCCCCGAAAAATTTTGAAATCTGAAACCTCGCAAATGCCATTTCCAGCGTTCTGGGGACGAGTTTTGCTAAAATAATTCCGCCGAATTTCATGCCTAAATTATGAGAAATTGTTGTCGATGTCAGTATTTGCTCTTGAATACGTATTATTTTTAATAAAACAATAAAGATTTGAATCGCAACATGAAATGATTTCTTTAACAATTATATCAATTGTACATACAATGATCAATAAAAACAAGCAAATTTGAATAAGTTTATAGCAAATGATCAATGTGTACGAGGCTGAGGTCCGTTTATTGCCTTTCCAATTAGGTTTTCATTCGCAGAACTATTCGAAGGCTCCGAATAGATTTCTTCTGATTTCAGATTGTTGAACAAACAATTTTGCTAGTTCGTGTACATTGACGTTGTCTAGCTGTTCCCGGTGTACATGGCAGATGGAAACGTGGTTAATTCTACGCTGGGTCATGGTGGTTCGGAGCCACGTTTTTAGTCGTCGCAATGCAGAAAAGCTGCGTTCACACTCGCATGACGAAACTGGGCACACCAGTAGAAGTTTCAGAACAACCAGCACTTGGGGAAACAATAAGCGCACCGCATGTTCCATACTCCGATAAGCAACTTTTGCCTCATGCAACGATTCGGCCTTGTATGTTTGCTTGAACATTTCTAGCTGAATTGGCAAAGTAAGACTGTCAAGTTCAGGATACTTTGACACCAGTTCTTCGTCAACTTTCCCAGATGTTAACATCGCCTCTAGCTTCAAATACTGTGCTAGGCCAGATTTGTCAGGGTCATACCTGTCTGACAGACCTGTGACTATGACATCGACAAACTCGAAATACTGCTTCCTGTAGTATTCTTCAGTGCTGTCAGGCCGATACGCAGCTGCTTCACCTGTGTATCTTCTTGGGGGGACTCGTATCCGAGGCACTTCCAGTGGATCCAGTTGGTATTCTTCACATTTTTCTTCAGCAGCACAAAATAATTGATGGAATGCTTCATCTGTGCGCTGAGCGCTAATATGCGTTGATGATGTCTTAACAGCTTCTACCATTCCAGAGACATTTGCTGACTTTGCTTGAAGTGCGCTATTCAACTGTTCCAGGATCGCGACTGGCTTAGCTGCCATCTTCAATCCAAGAAAGACTTTCCCCTTCTGAAACCGATCAAGTAGACCGTTTGCTTTCGTTGCAGTGTCCGTTTCACCACGTGCCATTTCTTCCAAACTTTGGAGAATAGCAGGGTACTGATCGAATGCTGACTGTATGGCTGCTAGTCTGCATAACCACCTGGTTGCACAAAGGGGCTTGATCGCTGTGGGATGCAGATTCTCATCTTCGATTGATTCACAAATTGCCAGGAATATCGCTTTGTACTTGCCAGATCTCTTCATAAGCACACCTAACTCATTCAGCCACTGCAGGGAATCTCGAATTAATTGACAGGATGTTACAGCATGTTGCATTACAAGATTGAAAGCATGTGACCCGCAGTGGAAAAAGAGTGCTAGTGGTTGTCGTTCTTGCACCCTTGCCTTACATCCAGAGTAACAACCACTCATGTTAGCGGCACCATCATATGTTTGAGCACGCAAATTGCTTATGGATAATCCATTCCGAGTTAGGACATCAAAGAGCGTACGAGCAAGAACGTCACCGGTCGTACTGGGAACTTCGTACATACCGATAAAATCTTCGTGTACATATAGATCTGAGTCCACGTGCCTCAAACAGAAGGACTCTTGCTCTTGACCGCTTATGTCCTGTGTTCCATCTGCAGTTACAGCGTAAAATTCATTCTGTTGAATATCACTGACAATCTTCCTCAAAATTTGGTGACTAAACATTTCTACCATCGTTCTGTGCACAAGGCGAAGTAAAATTTGTTGTATTTCTCAAATACATCTGCAGATCAGGAACATCTTCCTTTCTAAGCTTTAGGAGCTGTGAATAATTTCCATCACTTTCGTCATGGCCACGAAGTGCTGAGCCTTGTCGCAGTAAATATCTTACCGAAGTAAACAGTTTCAAAAGGGAATTTCTTGCTTGTGCTTGTTCCTTTTGTTTCTGCGTGTGTATTTGCGCACTTACCGATGGCTTTTTAACGGCTGCGATTTGATTGACGGAAAGAACGTGTGTGTGAGATGTCTGGTGCAGCTTAAACTTTTCAATTGCCTTCTTCCAGTTGTTGAACCCTTGTGAAATGAATGCTGGATCTTTACAATGGGTTAAATCTGTTATCCCCATAGCACTAGCTTTTGAACAGTGGAAACACAGAATTGCTTTCAAATCAGGATCATAATGAATCCATTCGTAATCTTCATACCACTTTGATTGAAAATAAAGTGTTCGCATTGATAATTTTTGAGCAGGGATAACAGAAACTTTTGGATGATTAGGCTTGTCCAAACTAAGGATATTGTTCGATCTTGCAGTCAATGGACTCGAAGTCGAAACTGTTGCAGACGAGCATCTGTTACTGGTAATGCTTCAGAGGAAGGTCGTTGTTCATTGCGCACCGAGGGTCGAGATATAGCCGCACAACTGGCACAAGATGTCCCTTGGCTTTCCGCTTCGTCATTTGTTACCAACTCTGCCAAAGTGGGAGCATTGTCGACATGAATAACGTTACCTTGCCGCTGATTTACAATTGATATTGATGGCGTGGAAGGTAGATTGTTACCAGAATCAGACGATGCGTGACTTGCGGGGGTACTGGTTTGCTCAACTTGCTGTGCATCCTTAAAAAATCTTCCGATTCCTGATAGTTTGGCACGTTTAGAAGGTTTCGGGGCATTTTTTCGAGGCATGTTCGTTGTATAAATTGCCAGTATTTGCCATTTGGGAATGATAGTAATTCTATCTCTACATCATTAGGTTAGATTGCAATGCTATTTCTACAACTTTTAGTTGGTGTCAGGCGAGAGACTACAAAAATGGAATGTTTAGGTTTAATATTTTACTATATTTGAACTTTTAAAAATGGTAAAATAAATTTATCCAGTCTTAAATCTTAACTGATTTAGTCGTTAAATTAGTTACTTACGATTACGTCGAATAGCGAAACGAATTATTGTCTCGTTTAACGCAGCTTGCCAGTTAGAACAGGAAGTGAATAAGACCAATAGTGCCTTTATGTAAATGTTTATAAAATTACAACACAAATTTGAATTCAATTTGAAGATTTTTTAGTATTTGCATATCATATGCGATGTCAGTATTTGCTCTCAGCGGCTACAGAACTGTCATACGTTGTACTTCATGTCTTCATCTTATTAAAAGTCTTCGTTCCAACCACAATTCACGATGAATAGCATACCAGGCATAGGGTTTTAAGATTACCAAGAAACAATTTTTTTTAAACATGTTAAAAAGTGGGGGGATAATTAGATATTCGTCCCCCCCACTTCAAAAAGTGGGGGGGGGGGGACGCGTCCCCCCCCCCATCCCCCCCAGGATTGACGCCCTTGGTGGACTGGATTCTACAATTTAGAGTGGGTGGATATTAAAAGGAGAGCGT
>CAXIUP010000064.1:2418175-2433175 GCA_964035015.1 Corallium rubrum | reverse complement strand
CATAGGATTGGATTGGGGATAAACACAAACATGTTCGTGGAAGCGTTTCACCGTGCTTTCAAACATGTTTACTTGAAAGGAAAAGTAAACCGACGGGTTGACAGTTGTCTGTTTCATCTTCTGAAGTACATAAGCGATAAAATGTTTGAACGACTTATCAAATTGATGAAGGGAAAGATGACATCACGAGTGAAAGACATCAACGTAAGGCATAGATCTAGTGAACGATTGTTGAGTACGTCCGTTTCGAACAAAGGGAAATATGTGTGGGAAGTTATGTCTGAAAAAACTACTGGTCGTTTCTATACTGTTAAACGGCTGGCAACGGTTTGCCCGAACAGAGATTACAATCTAAAGTGTCAAATGTGCGGTAACACGTGCGTACACACTTTACCTGTATGGCGCTTTATTAGGTTCAAAATTCTCGTATGTAAATTTGTCTATTCGTTTGTTCAAATTCATTAACATAGTGAATTCATCGAATGCTTGAATTCATCGGAAGTCTGAATTAATCGAATGCTTGAATTCATCGATAATGCTTTGCGAGCTTGTTTCAAGCAAGCCCACTATATTTAGGTCAGTTCTTATTTGCTTTAACCCTCACAAAACCTAATATATCCCGATATATCCCTACTTCCCCTACATTGTACAATTCCCTGCGCTTTTGTCACGCGTTAATTTGACTTGCAAATCTCGAGGAGCGAATGGAAAACATTCTTAGAGATTGTGCCGAAAGGCTTATATCGGCCGCAAACGCCATTAATTCCGCATCCACAACGGCAGGACAACTGCCGTTGACCGTTTCAACTACTTCGGCTTCACTCGCTACTTCCTCAGGGCCTAGTACTACAAGAAGTACAAGCACCATCTAAGCCTCAGGATGCAATGGCGATGCTGATAGTGGTCCTTCGACTTCATCTTGTCAGACGTCTGCAGCTGCAGCTGTGGACGAACACCGAAGAATATTTGGTTATCGTCCATCAAGAGCATCGGCAAGACTGCCAATAAGACCTCCAGCTCGACGTATTGGACGGGGCCGCATACGTGGTACACCATACCCAGGGGCATCGTCTTCCAAATCCAAGTCTAAGAACACATTTACAAGAGCATTTGTTTGCCTTTCCAGTATGAACCAAACGCTTCCACCAAATGCTGCAGAGAAAATCAGCTTGAGTTTAGCTGGCCTGGGAGAAGAAAAGATTACTTTTAACAAAGCTTCTAGGACAGCGTCGGCCACGGTTGAAATCCAAATATTACCAGGGTTAAGTCACGTTGGCCTGAAAAACAGAGAAAAATCTTCTCGACGTTTTGAGCGAAGGCCCTTCGTCAGGAGAAATTAGTAAACAACTCACATGTGGTCACGCGTATTTATAGCAGAGCTACAATGGGAATCACGTGAACACATGTAAGCCAATAAAAACAACGTAAAAAAATAAATTAATATGTAATTTTAGCCTGTGTGCAGGTGCTGACCCAATTTGTGGGTCAGCTACCTGCAAATAGGCAAAGAAACAGGTTATAAATTACTATTTAAATCATCAGAAAAAGGTTAAGGAAAAGGTGTGGAATATGGTGGTGGAGTGAGCTAAATGAAAGAGAATCGCTCATTGAGGCCGTGAGGGTGAATGGTACCAAGTTTGTAAATGAGACGCATTTCTTGTTTACGACGAGTATCATTAGAACCTGTAATGGGCTGAATGGCACAGATTTTCATGTTAGAAAAGGAATGGTTGGCACTGTTGAAGTGCCTGGTAACAGGTTTGTTTTGCACATTGTTTTTGACATCACGAAGGTGTTCAACAAACCTGTCACCTAAACGTCTTCCAGTTTCTCTGATGTAAAGCATGGGACATTTACTGCAAGAGATACAGTAAATGAGGTTGGAGGAAGTGCAAGTGAAACTATGGGTTATGTTGAACCTACATTTTGGAGCCGAAATTGAAATTGAGGAGTCTAAATATTTACAGGTGTTGCACCTACCACGACAGCAAGAGCTGGTGCCAACATGTGATACCAAGGCTTGCTGCAGTGAGCTGTGAACAACGTTTTCCCGGATGTTTTTGCTATGCCGAAAAGATACTAGGGATTTCTCAGAGAAAATGGAAGATGTTTCTGGGTCATTTTTAATGAGGTCGAAATTGCGACTAATGATGTCCGTTACTTTGAAATTGAAGGGATAAAAAGTGAGAACTAGAGGTACTTTTTCATTAGAAATGGTAGCCAAAGGTTCGCTTAAGGTGTCTGAACGGGAAATGTTGGAGACCTTGTGTGTAAGGCAGTGTCTAGGAGGTGGGAAGGATAACCGCGATTAACGAAAAAGTTTCTCATTTCCAAACATTTGGCATTGAAATCATCAAGACCACTGCAGAGGCGGCGAAGACGAAGAAATTGAGAGAAAGGAATGGAAGTTTTGGTGTGTTTAGGATGATGAGAGGAGAAGAGGAGGTAGCTATGAGAGTCAGTGGTCTTGTAAAAGACAGAAGTGCTCAGCTTATTACCATTAATGGAGACGAGAATATCTAAGAACGACACAGTGTTGTTTATCGCGGTTATCCTTCCCACCTCCTAGACACTGCCTTACACAAGGTCTCCAACATTTCCCGTTCAGACACCTTAAGCGAACCTTTGGCTACCATTTCTAATGAAAAAGTACCTCTAGTTCTCACTTTTCATCCCTTCAATTTCAAAGTAAGGGACATCATTAGCCGCAATTTCGACCTCATTAAAAATGACCCAGAAACATCTTCCATTTTTCTGAGAAACCCCTAGTATCTTTTCGGCATAGCAAAAACATCCGGGAAAACGTTGTTCACAGCTCGCTGCAGCAAGCCTTGGTATCACATGTTGGCACCAGCTCTTGCTGTCGTGGTAGGTGCAACACCTGTAAATATTTAGACTCCTCGATTTCAATTTCGGCTCCAAAATGTAGGTTCAACATAACCCATAGTTTCACTTGCACTTCCTCCAACCTCATTTACTGTATCTCTTGCAGTAAATGTCGCATGCTTTACATCGGAGAAACTGGAAGACGTTTAGGTGACAGGTTTGTTGAACACCTTCGTGATGTCAAAAACAATGTGCAAAACAAACCTATTGCCAGGCACTTCAACAGTGCCAACCACTCCTTTTCTAACATGAAAATCTGTGCCATTCAGCCCATTACAGGTTGTAATGATACTCGTCGTAAACAAGAAATGCGTCTCATTTACAAACTTGGTACCATTCACCCTCACGGCCTCAATGAGCGATTCTCTTTCATTTAGCTCACTCCACCACCATATTCCACACCTTTTCCTTAACCTTTTTCTGATGATTTAAATAGTAATTTATAACCTGTTTCTTTGCCTATTTGCAGGTAGCTGACCCACAAATTGGGTCAGCACCTGCACACAGGCTAAAATTACATATTAATTTATTTGTTTACGTTGTTTTTATTGGCTTACATGTGTTCACGTGATTCCCATTGTAGCTCTGCTATAAATACGCGTGACCACATGTGAGTTGTTTACTAATTTCTCCTGACGAAGGGCCTTCGCTCGACACGTCGAGAAGATTTTTCTCTGTTTTTCAGGCCAACGTGACTTAACCCTGGTAATATTTACTTTTAACAAAGATGGCGAGTCACAGCATGTTCATGAGAAAGTACTCGAAACTTTCCCCGCTATGGGAAATTGTGGAGGATATGAGATATCTGACGGAAATTCGAGGCAACTGATAGATGTTCCTTGTCCTCCTGCTGGATATACGGTGAATTTTTTTAAAAACGCCCTGGGACAGGCTAAGGCATTTCTGCGACCATTGCAGCAGGATATACCATTAAATATCGAGCAACCTAAGGTAAAGGGCATACTACGAAACCCGGACTCGGACTCAAAACCATATAAATATCGTAATTCGTAAATCATCAAACAAGAAAAAAATTTAAAATCTGTGAATAAGAAACTGTGAAATACGATCCA
This sequence comes from Corallium rubrum, assembly GCA_964035015.1. Lineage (NCBI taxonomy): Eukaryota > Metazoa > Cnidaria > Anthozoa > Scleralcyonacea > Coralliidae > Corallium > Corallium rubrum. Next base: position 2,429,216 of record CAXIUP010000064.1, on the reverse strand, counting down.
ACAACGTGTCGTCTGTTGCGCTTACATATAAATATATATAAAGAGCAATTTTATGAAGCGCAATTATAATGAAATATCTAATACTTATATAAATGTACTGGACTTGCACTGCGGATTTATCGGAAATATGTTTAAATCAGGTTTAGTTTGGTTGGGTCTGGCCCTATTATTATTGTCTTGCTCTAATGTGTGTTTTTTTCAGTTCCAGTTTGGCAATATGGTAGTCTCACTGTCTCATAACAAAAGCCGTGAATGTGCGAACGTGTCTCCTTTGTAGAACTTTATGGCATGCCGACCTATTTTGCTAATTCTGTGCCGCGCCTATATAAACAATATATATAGCGCAATAGAGAAATATCTAATACTTAAATCTCTATATCCAAATATAATATGGGTATATCCAACTGAAAGCAAGTTCGGTTTTGTCGCGTCTGGCCTCGCTTTGCCTGGAGGTTGATGTTAATCATTTATGCAAAAAGCAATATGGTAGTCTCACCGTCTCATATTCTCATAACATAAATCTCATCTTCCCACAAAAAATTTCATTTTCACAGCAATCAGAATTATTTTCTCTTAAATACCAACAACTACAGTAACACATTACCAGAAAGTAATGACAAAATGGCGACCGCTTGAAAACTAATTTCCATTTTGAATAGTAAATGTATAAGGCGAATATATTAAAGTGAGAATTCTGCTTATTGAGTAGCTTACCAACTATTTACCTATCTACTGACCAAATTGACTGAAGTTGTATACCTCTAATTTAACAACTACCCGACTTGTAATGACAACAAGACGATATGCATTTTAAACTCACCATGATTGATGGAGATTCAAACAGCTCAAGGGATATCGTCATTTGGCGGATCGTATATAGGCACACCTGATTTCAACGAATAAGGAAGTGGATAATTTGAAAAACGCTGTTTCTTAAATAGCGAGGTCGGCAAATAGTAGGCGAGATACTCAATTACCAGAACTTTAATTTTAATATTTCCCCTCTATATATTTACTGATCAAATTATAGAGGCTATATGTAAAAAAAAAAAAAAAAGTAAAAAAATAAAATAAAAAAAATAAAAATTAGCCCTTAAGCGGCGCCCATTTCGTCATCAATTTCTGGTAATGAAAAACCTTTATTTATCCAATGTGAAAAACCTTTATTTATCCAATGTTTTTACGTTTGACTAACAGAAATTATATAATATTATTGGTACTGGTAACCCGAAATTACTCAAAAAATTACTTATGTTTGCGAAAAAATTGTATAATAAATTGTGTTCAGCTAAATCTAATAGTTATAAACACGCGATATTTAGTTTTTCTCGAAGTGCTTTCACATGAATTTCCTCCAGAAACGGCTTAAGATCTTTTGGGACCTGGACCAAACTGGGTATGAAAAACGTGTGCTTCTCCGCAACACAATTGGGGTTAAGGTGGTAATAGACATTTGAAAGCTCTGCTGCTTGAACTAACGCTCCATCTTTCCAATAATCTCTCCTTGCTTTACTGACAATAACAAGGCCATCTGGCTTAGCTGGGATTTCTCCTTGTTGTTTTAACTGGTTGTCGGCAACCATAGCAAACAGAAACTTTTGGGTCGAAGAACCTCAGATTTGCGATGGAGAATGTTCCGAATGCTGGCGTGGGTTTGACCGGTCTGGGGTGATTGGCAATGGCGTTGGTGAATCGGCTTGTTGTTTTGCAAGGGGTTGCGGGTGCTTTGTTTGCCTTTCCTTTTCTTCTTCGCATCGCTGGAGCAGACTTTTCCCCGCTCGTACTTGGCAGCCCAACATTGGAAAGGCCTGACAGGTTTGTACCTCGTTTGTTTTTGTGATGCCACTTGCGACGAAATTGTTAAGAATCCCATCATGTTCGGCAACAGCAACGACGTGGGAGCATATGTTATAGGCCTGATAATGTGGACAATCCTTGTCACAATCCACCCGGCCATTTCCAGACACTTTGACTGTGTGTGGTGCCTTGGGGTTGGAGGTGCTTGGGACCATCCACAAATTGTCTGTCCCATGGATTTTCCAAATTTTTGAATGCAGCGTCTTGGCCTTGGCGAAAATTGTTTCCAAAATTTGGAAAGGAACGCTAATTATTCCTTAAAAATAAACAATGGAAATGAAACAATACTAAATCAAAGTACTAATAGTCTAATATTAAATAATAGAAACTAAATAACCAAATATTAACTAATAAAGAAATTATTAGTAACTCATTAATTATTTTAAAAAATTAACAATTTTTAAAATTATTAACAATAATTATGAAAGAAACAAACGAAAGTGTTGTTATACAGCCAAATAATATAATTTATTCAAAATGGCCACCGATTTAGAATTCTTTTATGTGCATATAAATTAGCGTTTTCAAAGTAAAAACTGTTGAATTCCAACATGAGAATGAGTTCATAAGGGGTAATTTATAATATAAAAGAATTTTAATTTGGCAGCCACTTTTAAATATTAAGGTCTATGATCTACACTGGGCAAGAGAGGTTTAGAGTGAAATGTTTAAACTTTCACACAAGATGAAAATATAAAACAGTTAAGAAAATGAATATCCTAGTGTTGGTGTATTCGAAACCAAAAACAAACACAATGAAGAGGAGTTTTAACAGGTGCAAAAATCTGGAATAATCTAACTATTGATGCAAGTAAATAACGAAGTTTTATACAATAAATAAGTAAATGAATAAATGAATAAATGAATGGATGGATGGATGGATGGATGGATCGATGGATGGATGGATGGATGAATGAATGAATAAATGAAAAATGTTTTTTATTGGAGTATTTATAATTCTTTATATATTATTTACTAATTAGATGATAATGTAATTACTATGTTAGTATTGTTTTTAGCGTGAAGTTGATAAAGTTTCTTCGTTTGTTTTACGAAACAACCTCGGTTATACCATTTGAGTTCTAGTGGCGCAATAGTGAGAGCGACCGGTTGGCATGTGAAAGGTTGTGGGTTCGAGTCCTGTCTGTAGCTCAGAGTTTTTCTCTTAGTTTACACGTAACGACAGGGTCGTGGCTAGATGGGATACTCGCAGTTGAGGTGACCGCGAGGTACTGGGTCCGAGTCATCTTCGGAACAATCATCGGGATTCGGATCTTTGTACTCGGATTTTTCAAAATGGCGGCCACAATTTCAATCCAAGGAGCGGCAAAAACTCAACGAAGAACATTCGAAGTAAGAATTTGTAAGAGTAATAAGATTTAAGACTCTAAAGTTTTTATTTTGTTAAGAATCGTGGTGCAAATTTAGTAAAATGGTTGTAGCTATATATATATATATATATATATATATATATATATATATATATATATATATATATAATATATCGAGATATGGTGTAGGTTAATACTGCCGAAACAGAGAACGTAAGTGGTCTAACGTTTCGAGCGAAAGCCCTTCGTCAGAGAGAAAGGCCTTCGCTCGAAACGTTAGACCACTTACGTTCTCTGTTTCGGCAGTATTAACCTACTACACCATATTTCGATTGTTGTTTCAACACTGCCTACGCAGCACACTACTCTTATTATATATATATATATAATTAGCTTGAATACAGGAGTCACAACTCTGATTTCACGCTATATGAGTCCTTCTTGCCTGAAGATCGCATATAGCATGAAACTAAGAGTTGTGACTCCTGTATTCAAACTAATTATATTTTGCTCTACCTGCAATGGTAATTGTGCTCTCATATCCAAAGTCATATTTGTAACTCATCTGTTACTTATATTTGTCAATATATATATATATATATATATATATATATATATATATATATATAGTGAAACAAAGTGGAGTGGACATGTGCCCCTGCCCCCATACAGCCCTGCCTCCTGAGATATATTAGTTCATTTGCATTTTGAGCAATAGGGTAATCCTAGGACTACAGTTATCTCAACTTCCATGACTCCAACTCGTAATGGTAAAACATGACTTTATTAGAATGACCTAGTTATTACATGGTATTGCTAAAGCAACTATTATAATGGTAACATAATATACAAATTACATTACAATACAAAGAATACATAGATTACATCAGTGGCATAGCCAGGGGGGGAGGTGAAGGGGGCATCACCCCCCACCCCCAATGGTCTCTGAGACCGTCCTCGTAAAATGTTCAAATCTGTAGAGAATCTTGTATGGGGGTGTGGTGTGGTAAGGGGGGAGGGGGTTACAGTGCATGCTATAAATATTACAATACTAAGGGTCTATACAAAATGCCTCCAACCTGTTTTTACATTTACGACTTGTTTATAAATAAATCTAAAGATATTCTGACGTGTATCATTCTATGTTCTGGTTTGATTTCAACAAAATTATGTAATTTATTGCTTTCAGATTATTCTTAAATACTTGCCTCAAAATGCAGGAAATAGTGTTTCTGAGACCGTAGAAATCCAAAATTTTCCAGGGGGGGCATGCCAGACCCTCCCTAGGAGATTGAGGTTCTCCCCCTCCCAAAAAAAAACAAACCAAGACCCTGGCTACGCCACTGGATTACATAGATTATATTTACTGTATGATAAATTAATAATATCAATATAGAGATCAATAGAAATTGAGTATCTACAGTATAATACCAGACAGTAACCAACAACTGCAGGTAATTTCCATTTGGCATTGCTGTTGGTAGTGGCTGTGTGTGAGTTACGCATTTGAAGCATTCCTGGTTTCAAGGCAATGATATCTCTTCACAAGACACAATAAAATAAATTTTGAAAATATATTCATTAATTTTGTATCATTAGATGACATTATATGTAGCAATTCATTTTCAGCTTGATAATGCAAATTTATACAAAAATCATTTTGTAAGATATCATTTTGATTGTTTCTATCTTGCTCATAGTATTTACAAGATAGTGCAAAGTGGTATTCATCCTCTATTTACAGAATTTTAGGTGTACTTTCTCTATTGGTTATTGGTCCCATTTATTAAAGTTATTATTTGTGAATGCACCCCAATGATATATCTGAGTTGTAGAATAGAATAGGTGTGATTGTGCTTTCAAATATTTTTATTGAGTCATCTCAGGGGGGGGGGATAACTTAGCTGGGATAACTTGGGGTAAAGCATTAAGTAGCATACAGATGTTAGATGTGAAACAGAGTTTTCCAATTAGTTATCCCAACCCCTGAGATACTGTATAACTCGGTCTCACACGAACAGGCTCTTTATAGGGTAATAGTTGAGACATAATTCATAAAAAACTGTCTTCATGCAACATAAGATGTCAATTGAATAGAAGGAAAGTTATTTTTCATTAACAAAACTAAATACTTTATATCCTGTGTGCCAAAGGCTCTGGTCCAAACATCTCATTGAGCCAGTTGAAAATTTCACCTCTACATGTACAAGTATAAACCTTATTTGTAAATGGCTTGTTAAATTAATATTCTTTTGCATGCATATAAATTAGCTCTTATAAACCCATTTTCATGTAAGATATTCAAAAAAAAAATTTACTTCAAAATGAGGTCATTCAAATTTTCCTTGGCCCCATCAGTAGGTATAGATTTCATACCAGAGTAATTATGTATTCTTTAAAATACTTGAACTTATTAAAATGACAGAAAGTACATATATTATATCATATATCACAATAATCACATCACATATATATCACAAATATATGTGATATATCATGTATCATATATCATGTATTTTATATCATATCACATCATATATACAGGGGCGTAGCGTGCGGGAGGTGTGTTGGGTGTGACACCCCCCATTTTTTTGAAAACTTGTTGGGAAAACAGAGATTTTGTAGAGAAAAACGTGATTTCTCAGAAAAATTGATGGGAAATTGGGAAATTCGTGATTCGTCTAGATTACAAGCATTTTACTAAATTTGCACCACGATTCTTAATAAAATAAAAACTTTAGAGTCTTAAATCTTATTACTCTTACAAATTCTTACTTTATTCTTCATTGAGGCGTCTATTGTCTTTCGTAGAGTTTTTGCCACTCCTTGAGTCCTTGGATTGAAATTGTGGCCGCCACTCTGAAAAATCCGAGTACAAAAATCCGAATCCCGATGATTGTTCATTCTCGTCCCCAGAGCCTCTCCCGTGCTGGTGCGCTGGAAAGGCTCTGGGGGAATCCATATATCATCGCGATCTGATTGGTTGTTCAAATTTAAAGCCTATATACAACGGAGCTTGTTTATAAATAAACAGTATTTGAAACACGAAAACTGACAACGAAGCACAACCCTAATCATAATTCTAATCCGAACAATTTAATCGAACGTTTATCAAAGCAATCAACCTGTTTCCCCTTATATAATTAAATCAAACAGATAGCAATTTGAAACAGATAGACGATCGACCGAACACTGCAGGCTGTTCGTGCATGGTATATATTAAAAATCTCAATGAAATATACAAGTCAAATACAAACGAACGGTGTAACAAATTAAAGAGAACTACCTTCACCAAAAGAGGCCGTAAATACGAAGAAATTCCGACGTGGCTCTATTGCCAAGCTCTGAAGCGAACTGGTATTAAAATTTTAATGTCTTCTGTCCCGCCGAGTAAACACGGCGATGAGCCACGCTTGACAAATACCTTCTTCGAACGGAATGTACCATAATCACAACTGTTCTAAAGTCAAACGAGTTAATACGAGGCAGCCAAATCGCCAGAATCGAAAACGAAAGGAAAATTTATATTCCAAACAACTGTCGATGATCTCGTGTCCAAGTCCCAAACCGGCGAACTTAAACGCATGCGCTTTTGAAAGAACACCAAAGAATCTTGGTGTTCCGGTTTGGATTCTCCCAGAGCCTTTCCAGCGCGCCAGCACGGGAGAGGCTCTGGGGACGAGAATGATGATTGTTCCGAAGATGACTCGGACCCAGTACCTCGCGGTCACCTCAACTGCGAGTATCCCATCTAGCCATGACCTAACGACAGCTTGTACAGTCAAAACAAACGAAAAAACTTTAATAATGTAATTATGCTATTTATTAAATTTCATATACATGTAATTAGTAATATTATTATTTATTATTAAGTAATATACTAATAAAAGCAAACCTGTCTGTTCTGCTTCAATGGAAAGTGAGACGCTTTTTTCTCTGGATTCACGATCTTGTCTACCATCTGACATCGAAGTGGAAAAAACCCGCTTTTTCATGTTTTCTTTCTGGTGTGGGGACATTCTGTAATATGCACTTTCGTTCACTTGGAGGTGCTGGAATCGTTTCGTCAGCCTGTACATACCTTTACCAATCACAGCTAAAAACTGTTCGTCAAATTTGCGTTTCACAACAGACGAAATGTTGTTAACTGCGTCAACCAATGAACGGGTTACATCTTCAGAGCCTCTAGCATTTTCTTTAATGTACCTGTTGAGGCATTCACTTGCATTCTGCGAATACGTTACAGGAGGGAAACCGAGGCCACACATGGAACGAATGTCTGCTCACATACTTTCTCTGATGACTGGAGCAGGTTCTTCTAAAAAGTAGGTCAGGAAATTGGTTGCATTTCGATGGAGGACGGGCCAGCGTTTTTCAATTTCCTTCAGAGACCGATCAAACTCTTCTTCTGAAGTGCAATCTACAAGGCCACCTTCTTTAATGCCACCGAGATCGCAACCAAAGATGTCGTTTGTGATCGCACGTGCAGGTGTAGGTTCAATTCTGAGCTCTGACAATTTCCGTTTGACGTTATCCTTAAGGTGCATGTCGCATCTCAAGTGAACAGCATCTGCAAACACATTAGACAATGCTTTCGAGATGTTTTCCTCGCCGTCGGTGCCAATGACCAGGACTCCTCTTGTTTCCGGGCGATATTTCACCATCGAAGAAGGAAGAATGTAATACGATGATTCCAACTTTCGTTTGTGCAGAACGCCCGGTCCTACACATACAGGATTTGTTCCTCGCTGTGTTTCTAGCATTAGGTTCCGGTATGTGCCAAACGTAAAGTAATGCTTGGCAACATTGAACGTTGCATCGACGGAAAATACGGAGAAAAGTTCCGGGTTTGTACAAAAGCGTTCTACATCCAGTAACTGCTGATCGTTAGCTAAAAATACGGTCTGTTCATTTGAAAGTTGAACATCTCGGACAAACCATCCCGCCTTGTCACCACGTTGTTGTTCCTTCGACATCTGCAACAGCTGAATCAAGGGATCTGTAGCTGGTAAACAACTGCCTGATTTACTTTTGCGGGCACGGTATATTTGAACACGATCCCGTGGATATTCTGCCGAATTTCGGATGTTCTCTATACCACCTCTGTCGTCGATTATTGCATGCATCACTTCTCGTGGTTTGGAATCTTCTTCTCGAATTGCCTTCATAGTACTTGGCATTGTCCTCTTGTAGGGTTGTTTTTGATTACCAATCTTGCTGTTACCGTGAGGCTTTAGGTTCAAAGCAGTTTCTCCGTCAGTAAAAACATACTGCACGAACATGTACCTAAATGAAGCGCCGCTTCCATTCTTTAGGTACACAAGAAATTTCTTCAGTGATGGCAAGTTAGCGTTGCAATAGGATTGTCTATATACATCGTAGTTGTCATCCATACTTCCCTTTTTAAAATGTTTTCTTCCTTGATTTGTCCATGAGCCCATGTCATCGCATTTGATGTCCCACATATCTCTGAGCTTCCAGGAATCGACGACAAAAGCTGTATTATGTTGGACATTGCACGGGACAGCTGTTGCAACTTCGTGGTTATCGGTACAATCAAGAAGGTCGCGAACGACGTCTTTTGTTGGCATTCCCTGTGTCATACCCCATAGGAACACGGGTAAATTTTGATCGTTGTTGTAATAGGCTGTCGTTTCCCTTGTTGGAGGACCACTATCGCTATCGCTACTGGTGTTTATGGGCTCGATTTTAACTTCGCGTCCTTGCAAAACTTCGACGACTATTAAAAAAACAACAATATTTTAGACTATTTTTTAACCAGTTGTCTAGACCAATTTTTGCATCACAATTTATAGTAGGTGCTCTTTGATTAAATAGTAGCAAATCTACAAACAACAAAACTAACAATAAAAAGAATGAAAGGTGTAGTTAAAGGTTTTTTGACGTGACCTGGTGTTACAGCGAGTGGAGAGGGTAGGGTGGCGCATGCGTTCCCAGAAAATTTTAAATTTTGGAAGCCCCACAAACGCATTTTGCTTCATCTGAGAGAGGTAGTTTACAAAACTACATGAATAAACTGAATTCATAACTGCTGTCATTTCGTGCCAATAAGAGCACTTCTTGTCAAACTTTAGGGGGGGGATATCTTTCCCCACCTGTCGCGTCACCCCTGTGATCAAATATTACATATATTTACATACACACGTAATGTTATTGATGAGTTTTTTACCCATCGAAGAAACGTTCTGACTACTATAGGCCTGAGCAGCCGTAACCGTTAAATTGACTGGAATATCTTTGTGTTTCTCAATATTTGTGTTATTCAGCCAGACAATTTAACGGTTACGGCTGCTCGCACCTAACTTAGATAAGAACTTCTCCTCAATGGGTAAAAACTCATCAATCACCTTATGCGCGCATGTAAATATATGTAACATTTGATCACAAGGGGGGCTGTGGGGGATAAACCCCACCCCCAATTTGTACAAGTAGTGTTATTTTTGGAGTGGAATAGTTACGGATTTATTCAGTTTGTTCATCCAGTTTTGCAAACTACTTCTCACAAATGACGGAAAATGCGTTTCTGGGGCTTGCAAAATTTAACATTTTCTGTGTATGCGTACACCACTCCCAACACCCCCCCCCCCAACCCTCCCCTTCCTCCTCCATTCGCCGCTACACGAGATCACGTCAAAAAATTTAGACTACACTTTTATCCCTTATATTACTAGTGCTTCCCTAAAACTCACACCAGTCGGCTTGCCTGAATAAGCATTGAATACGTACGTCAACATTTAACTAATGTCTAAAGCAGAGTAAAAGACATCTTGGCCGAATGATGAACCTGTCATCACTTGAAAAATGCAAGACAAAACAATTATGAAATATAGTATAAAGGTTAGATATACTGCCGAAACAGAGAACGTAGGAGTCTAACGTTTCGAGCGAAGGCCCTTCGTCGGAGAGAAACGTAGAGTGTGAACAAACAATGAGCTTATATACGAAAGGTAATCACGTGACCAAAAATAGGCCAATCAGATAAAAGTGACAATGACAAATTGATAATGGGATGCCAAAAATTAGCCAATCAAATCAAAGCCAATCAGAGGTGTCTCTGAAGACATTGTTTCTGTTCAGCAAGGGCGGACATAAACAGCGATTTCACTTTATATATTTATATATTTTTACTTTCGTTCATCCTTTTTACACCCCCTCCTTCTCGCTCATCGACGGTATGAATAGCAAATGTCTTTCGCATCTCGTGATCGATTTGTTATTGTTATTTTGATTTGATTGGCTAATTTTTTGCATCCCATTATCAATTTGTTATTGTCACTTTTATCTGATTGGCCTATTTTGGGCACGTGATTACCTTTCGTATATAAGCTCATTGTTTGTTTACACTCTACGTTTCTCTCTGACGAAGGGCCTTCGCTCGAAACGTTAGACTCTTACGTTCTCTATTTTGGCAGTATATCTAACCTTACTATATTTCGATTGTTGTTTCTACACTGCCTACGCAGCACGCTACTTTTATAAAACAATTATGACTTTGGTAGCTAAATGCTGTTTTAATGTTTTAACAAGTTTTGAAAGTTTATAGTTGAGCACGTAGTTTAGTTTATATGTTATATATATATGTATCTTATATACCAAATCTGGTATTTATGTTGTTTGAATAAATCTCTTGAAGAATAAAGGCATTAATTAACTCATTCATGTCTGAGGGCTTCCCCAGAGGTGAATACAATTGTCTGGCGTTAACCAGAATACATACTAAAGATTGATTTGGCAAAGAAAGATCGAGTTAAAGCCGAAATCTATTTAACAAATAGTTTCCAATTTGCCGTTGTCTGTTCAGTTTTAGATGCACAGATGACGTCACAACGTGG
>CAXIUP010000064.1:2405675-2413175 GCA_964035015.1 Corallium rubrum | reverse complement strand
AAATAATGAATATATATATATATTCATTAATTTTGTATCATTAGATGACATTATATGTAGCAATTCATTTTCAGCTTGATAATGCAAATTTATACAAAAATCATTTTGTAAGATATCATTTTGATTGTTTCTATCTTGCTCATAGTATTTACAAGATAGTGCAAAGTGGTATTCATCCTCTATTTACAGAATATTAGGTGTACTTTCTCTATTGGTTATTGGTCCCATTTATTAAAGTTATTATTTGTGAATGCACCTCAGATATATATCTGAGTTGTAGAATAGAATAGGTGAGATTGTGCTTTCAAATATTTTTATTGAGTCATCTCAGGGGGGGGGGGATAACTTAGCTGGGATAACTTGGGGTAAAGCATTAAGTAGCATACAGATGTTAGATGTGAAACAGAGTTTTCCAATTAGTTATCCCAACCCCTGAGATACTGTATAACTCGGTCTCACGTGAACAGGCTCTTTATAGGATAATAGTTGAGACATAATTCATAAAAAACTGTCTTCATGCAACATAAGATGTCAATTGAATAGAAGGAAACTTATTTTTCATTAACAAAAATAAATACTTTATATCCTGTGTGCCAAAGGCTGTGGTCCAAACATCTCATTGAGCCAGTTGGAAATTTCACCTCTACATGTACATGTACAAGTATAAACCTTATTTGTAAATGGCTTGTTAAATTAATATTCTTTTGTACCCATATAAATTAGCTCTTATAAACCATTTTCATGTAAGAAATTCAAAAAAAAAATTTACTTCAAAATGAGGTCATTCAAATTTTCCTTGGCCCCATCAGTAGGTATAGATTTCATACCAGAGTAATTATGTATTCTTTAAAATACTTGAACTTATTAAAATGACAGAAAGTACATATATTATATCATATATCACAATAATCACATCATATCATATATCACAAATATATGATTCTGTCATATATCATGTATTTTATATCATATCATATCATATCATATATACAGGGGCGTAGCGTGCGGGAGGTGTGTTGGGTGTGACACCCCCCACTTTTTTGAAAACTTGTTGGGAAAACAGAGATTTTGTAGAGAAAAACGTGATTTCTCAGAAAAATTGATGGGAAATTGGAAAATTCGTGATTCGTCTAGATTACTACAAGCATTTTACTAAATTTGCACCACGATTCTTAATAAAATAAAAACTTTAGAGTCTTAAATCTTATTACTCTTACCGGCTCTTACAAATTCTTACTTTGTTCTTCATTGAGGCGTCTATTGTCTTCGTAGAATTTTTGCCACTCGCTCACTCCTTGGATTGAAATTGTGGCCGCCATTTGGAAAAATCTGAGTACAAAAATCCGAATCCCGATGATTGTTCCGAAGATGACTCGGACCCAGTACCTCGCGGTCACCTCAACTGCGAGTATCCCATCTAGCCACGACCTTGCTACATGCCCAACATACAATGTGGTGATTGCATGGGTAAAGTAAAGCTCCAACAGACTCTTTCAGACAAACACAGCAAATCGCCATGGCATAAAATAAACCAGAAAAACACACTCAGGCCACTACATTAGTAAGTTGAACAAAGTTTCTGTTTGACCGCTCTACATATTGAGATGGTGCATTACTGGGTGTAACACGGCACTTTGCGCATGCCACCCACTTTTGTTATGATAGAGTATATGAGACGGTGAATTTATATTTGAGACGGTGAGACTACCATATTGCTTTCCAACGGAAAAGATAATGTGATTAAAATCACCTCCATCTTGCCTCCATGCAGGCACAGTGAGGCCAGACGCGACAAAACCGAGTGTAACTAAAAGTCGAGAGTCGAGAATCGAAGTCGAGAGTCGAGGGTTGAAGTCGAGAGTTGATAAATTGGCCAGAAAATACCATTAACACTATATACTATAATCGATTATATATGGTCAACTTATCAACTCTCGACCCTCGACTTTTAGTTACACTCGACAAAACCGAACTTGCTTTCAGTTGGATATACCCACATTATATTTGGATATAGAGATTTAAGTATTAGATATTTCTCTATTGCGCTATATATATTGTTTATATAGGCGCGGCACAGAATTAGCAAAATAGGTCGGCATGCCATAAAGTTCTACAAAGGAGACACGTTCGCACATTCACCGCTTTTGTTATGAGACAGTGAGACTACCATATTGCGAAACTGGAACAGAAAAAAACACACATTAGAGCAAGACAATAATAATAGGGCCAGACCCAACCAAACTAAACCTGATTTAAACATATTTCCGAGAAATCCGCAGTGCAAGTCCAGTACATTTATATAAGTATTAGATATTTCATTATAATTGCGCTTCATACAATTGCTCTTTATATATATTTATATGTAAGCGCAACAGACGACCCGTTGTTGGATCGTATTTCACAATTTCTTATTATTCACAGATTTTAAAATTTTTTCTTGTTTAATGATTTACGAATTACGATATTTATATGATTTTGAGTCCGAGTCCGGGTTTTCCGAGTCCGAGTCCGGGTTTCGTAGTATGCCAAGGTAAAGCAAATTAATCATTATTTGTTAATAATTTTGTTTATTTATTTATTTTTTCATTTATTTATGATCTTAGTTATTTATTTTTTTCATTTATGCATTATCTTATTTGTTCGTTTGTTTATTTATTTATTTACTTTTTCATTGTTTTAATACGGAGAGAGTGATTGCTTTTACAATTTATTTATTACCTTGGCTGGACAATTAACTGGGTTATGATAATCACACAGCAGTAGCCAATTATTGGCATTCCATATTTTGGCTAGTGAATTATTTCTTACACTAGGGTTATAGAGTACTAAAGTGTGATGTCGGTTGCCATGGGTATGTCTGAACATTAGCTAATTAGCATAAATGTTGATTTAGAAGCAAAAGAAAACTCTTCAGCTTAGAACCAGTAACAGGGCTACTGACAATACATGATGTCATCACTTTACTACCTTATTTGTCAGACATCTGATCCTAGTGCATCTTAAGCAACCTCATTCCCTGGGCATTATGTATATCATAAGCATTCTGCTAGTGAGGATTAGCTTGAACGTTATATACATGGTATACCTATTATACCAGTATTACATAGTTACTTTCTTGTATCTTTTCAGGAAATGCATAATTCGCCAAACGTTCATTGTATTAATTGCAATGAACAAATACCTATGGCTGAAATGAGACAACATCAAAATATTTGTGGTGGTGGTTCATCAAGTCAGTCAGATGAATCTGGGTACGAATTAGAGTATAATAAACATTTCCTTATTTCCCTTATTGCACCACAGCCAGCACGGTGACCTTGTATTGAGGGCGATGTGAAGTATCAGGTGTTGTTCTCAACAGCCTCTTTAATACCTGACACTGTTAACAGATACATGGCAGAGACATGAATACAATAGTTGTAGCATAATATACCCCCGAAGACATAATATTTGCTAATACAATTGGTTTACAGTATATCACATACCTGTTTTTATGCATGTGCAAAGACACATCACTGAATTTATAAGCCTGGATCAAAATTCTAATTCGAGTGATGTAATTGGCAAGTGAAAGTTCCCTGACAAGTGCAGGTAATCAGTAACTGTAAGGCATGTTACAGTGAAAACATGAAAATATAAAATTCTTTTGTCTGTTCATGGTTTGAGATTAGAATCTTTTCTGGTATCCATTGTGGATACCAGTATCTCTGAACCTGGTATCCAAACTGAAAATCTGGTACTCAAATGTTCAATACCAGGAATGTTGAGATGGCATAAGCTTAGCGCTTGTTAGAAATGTTAATGGGGACTGGTGCATTATTTTAGAGTTCATTGCCTTTAATGGGTTAAAGAGAAAAATGTTGTTATTATTATTAAATGTTATCAGATCACTTAACTGACATTTGTTACTATCATGACAAATCATATGGACATCAAAATGGAATTTGTACAAATTTGTAGTTTATTTTTGGACTCAGATATTAATTGTATCCAAATAGGATACCAAGTTTTCAACATTTGGTATCCAAATTTAAAAATTGCTATCAGTGTATCATGATACCAGGATGCTGCAAATTTTGAACCCTAGCATAATTTTGTTTTCGAAGTTAAAGTATTTACCAACTGATGCTGGGAAAGGTAAATAATTATATGTTTCAATAATAGAGAAACTCCAAGAATTGCAACAACTCTTCCCAGAAACTGAAGCCAGTGTATTGAGGAATGTAATGACAGGTGATGGGGGACATCAATGAAGTTGCCAACAGGTTCTATTAAGAAAAGGTAATGCAGTATACTGTAGCAATAATCTCCATTCTTGTAGTAAGAAACTTCGAATGTGACCAGCATAGATACAGGACTAATTGAAACACATGTCTTTGTCAAACCCTACATTGAAACATGATGTTTTAATTTTAAACTGCAGTTGAATCTGATGTTGTTAGTGATGATAATGATGATGATGAAGATGATTATCTATTTGATCGACCTATATTTGGAATTTCCCGTAGGACTGACAAATCAAGTAACTCTGGTACTGTACATGCGATTTTCATGATTTTCTGTTATACAATAATACTCTTCCTACATGTACATATTATCAGTTGTTTTCCATGATATTGTAGTGTAGATAATAATATTAGAGTGTAGCAGATGCGAATTTATTACCAGTACTCTTTGCACATCAGTGGTAGTTGGTTTGCCCATATAATGCACATAGAATCTGTGGTTTTCGTGATACATGGAAAATTACATTTTCTCTTGCAGATATTTCTATTTCCTCTATTATAAAAAACCTTGGTAAAAAACTCACTGGTCCGATATTAAAAGTTAATGTTGATGATGATGAGATTGTGTCAGATGCGTTAGCCATTTATAAAAGTCAAGAATTTGATGCAACTCGCCCACTGAGAATTGCATTTAATAACCAACCAGCAATAGACACTGGGGGTCCAAGGAGAGAATTCTACGAAAAGGTTTATGCAAAGCTGGCCAATGGAGATGACGCAGCCTTTCAGCTGTTTGAAGGACCACCAATGAGACTCGTACCAGTGTACAATACCCGCATTGTTTTCTCAGGCGTTATGAAATGTATTGGCAAGATGATTGCCCACTCAATTCCACAATGTGGATTTGGTCTATCCAGATTATCTCCAGTCTGTTACTGGTACCTAGTTCATCAGGATATTGGTAAGGCAATATCCTATGCTGAATTATCAGATATTCATGACATTGAAATAGCAGCATGCGTAAATAATGTAAGTGCTGAAAGGCTGAAATAGATTGGTGGTATTTACAGTACTACAACACAGTACTGATTTTTATTTTTAGTGCCTATGACATGAACATTTTTATTGTCTTAAATGAAAGAACTTTGAAAATAATATAATAACTTCTTTTACAGTTTTTTTGTTTACTGGCTTATTTCTCGAGATATTTAGACTTCTTTGATATGCTAACGAGGCAAGTTATGATGTCACAACATGGAAAAAATTATTCACTTATTTTTAAAAGCGCTATATTTTCAATTTCCATGAATGATTCAAAACTTTGCTCGCTTATGATGCTAAGACAAATGCATCACCGTTTTGTGTAAAATAGTGATGCGCTTGTTCAAATTTAAGAAAGGAAAATATTTCATTATTTTTTGCTGGTGATGTATACCTTGTCCAAGGGAGCAGATATAACCCATTTGGGATCAAACATACAGTACACCAACAAAAAGTTAGAATTGCGAAGAATTGTTTCTGGGGTAAAGATACCATATTAATGAGGTTGTTGCTATGACAACACAACTCAACTGTTGGGCACTTCTGCAACATGAACATGACTAGTGAGTAAAATTCTGAAGTATATTGTTGCAAAGTGACGAGATATAACACTTCTTAGAATAAGTGAATCACTTTTTCCGTGTTGTGACGTCATAACTTGCCTCACTAGTATATCAAAGAAGTCCATATATCTCGAGAAATAGTCAAGTAAACAAAAAAACTGTAAAAGAAGTTACTAAACAGTTTTTAAAGTTCTTTCATTTGAGACAATAAAATTTTTTGTGTCATAGGCGCAAGTTTGACTTAAAGTTTCGCTTACAGTACACTGCAGTGCACGTGCATCGTCTTTTAGCAGATCTAGTATTAATGAGAAATCTTTAATTACTAACAATTGAGGTTGTCGAGGCCAAGACAGAGGAAGATGTAAACATGCTCAACAAGGATGACACTTTTTTGAATATCTTGGCAGATATTGGAAGCACATCTTTATTATCTGTAAGTAATGACACAACCTGTTGCCATGTTACATCCTTTTATTTTTCAAGGGAGGTAAGTAGTGATGAGGCCTCATGGGGTGGTACTGGGGCGGTGTACTTGGCACTGGCCTTGCTGCACACTTTTCACATTGTTTTTATTCTCCCAGCTTGAAAATAAAGATGAAATTCTACAATGTATACTGTGTCATTTTGTCTTCACCAAGAGGAAAGTATTATTAGATCAGCTACGAGATGGACTACAGACACTTGGAGTTCTAAGTGAAATAACAATGTTTCCTGAGCTGTTGGCACCGCTGTTTGTGTTCGAGGAGGGATTAGTGGACTCTTGCTCTGTCCAACAAATGCTAATTTCCCCCCCAAAGACTGATGGCCATGTTGTCAGACACATGCTGCTTCATTTCATTGATGAGAGCAGTATTACAGGTGTGTTGATCAAACTTTAGATCATAACACAGTACAAATTACATCTAATAATCTCACATGACCTTTATGATTTCAGAAATGAACAATAATATAATATGGTTGTACTTATAAAGCACTGTAAACAGTACTGTAAGTACTGCTGATATTCTATTGGCTGTTTCTTTTCAGATCTGAAGAATTTCTTGTGTTTTGTGACTGGAAGTTGCAGTGTTAGAAAGTTGCAGAAGATTGATGTAAGTTTTGATACAGAGGAAGGAGCAATTGATGCTTCTACATGTATGGAAGAACTCCATTTACCTCCAGATGTTGAATTATATGAATGCTTTGAACAAGCTATGAAAGCTGCCATCATGGAGAGGGACCATCATTTAATACTATATAACATTGAAGTTTTGCACTTTAGTCTTTGTTAACATTTTTTATATTTATATGGGCTACATTTTTTAAAGTGTAACAAACACACTTTTTCCATTCATAATGTTGTTTATGCCATTTATTTACAGCCATTTTACACAAAGCACCTAATGGTTCTAATAGTTAGTACTATAATCATTGTTTGGGTTAAATAATGTTTAAATTTGTAAAAAAAAAATTAAAACTATTCTTGTAAATGAAGTAACATAAATACCTGTGTATAAGTTGCACTCATTACTTTTGATACAATTTCAGAAGAAAAATAAATATTGATAGGTTGACAATCAACTGTGTGAATCACAAAGAACTAAAAGCTTTGGATTTTTACAATTAAAAATGCATGATGATAATTCAATGTGGAGCAAAACAGATGTTGCTCATAATGTAAACAAGTGCAG
>CAXIUP010000064.1:2387419-2394919 GCA_964035015.1 Corallium rubrum | reverse complement strand
TATTATTATTATTATTATTATTATTATTATTATTATTATTATTATTATTATTATATTATTATTATTATTATTATTATTATCTATTATTATTATTATTATTATTATTATTATTATTATTATTATTATTATTATTATTATTATTATTATTATTATTATTATTATTATTATTATTATTATTATTATTATTATTATTATTATTATTATTATTATTATTATTATTATTATTATTATTATTATTATTATTATTATTATTATTATTATTATTATTATTATTATTATTATTATTATTATTATTATTATTATTATTATTATTATTATTATTATTATTATTATTATTATTATTATTATTATTATTTATTATTATTATTATTATTATTATTATTATTATTATTATTATTATTATTATTATTATTATTATTATTATTATTATTATTATTATTATTATTATTATTATTATTATTATTATTATTATTATTATTATTATTATTATTATTATTATTATTATTATTATTATTATTATTATTATTATTATTATTATTATTATTATTATTATTATTATTATTATTATTATTATTATTATTATTATTATTATTATTATTATTATTATTATTATTTATTATTATTATTATTATTATTATTATTATTATTATTATTATTATTATTATTATTATTATTATTATTATTATTATTATTATTATTATTATTATTATTATTATTATTATTATTATTATTATTATTATTATTATTATTATTATTATTATTATTATTATTATTATTATTATTATTATTATTATTATTATTATTATTATTATTATTATTATTATTATTATTATTATTATTATTATTATTATTATTATTATTATTATTATTATTATTATTATTATTATTATTATTATTATTATTATTATTATTATTATTATTATTATTATTATTATTATTATTATTATTATTATTATTATTATTATTATTATTATTATTATTATTATTATTATTATTATTATTATTATTATTATTATTATTATTATTATTATTATTATTATTATTATTATTATTATTATTATTATTATTATTATTATTATTATTATTATTATTATTATTATTATTATTATTATTATTATTATTATTATTATTATTATTATTATTATTATTATTATTATTATTATTATTATTATTATTATTATTATTATTATTATTATTATTATTATTATTATTATTATTATTATTATTATTATTATTATTATTATTATTATTATTATTATTATTATTATTATTATTATTATTATTATTATTATTATTATTATTATTATTATTATTATTATTATTATTATTATTATTATTATTTATTATTATTATTATTATTATTATTATTATTATTATTATTATTATTATTATTATTATTATTATTATTATTATTATTATTATTATTATTATTATTATTATTATTATTATTATTATTATTATTATTATTATTATTATTTATTATTATTATTATTATTATTATTATTATTATTATTATTATTATTATTATTATTATTATTATTATTATTATTATTATTATTATTATTATTATTATTATTATTATTATTATTATTATTATTATTATTATTATTATTATTATTATTATTATTATTATTATTATTATTATTATTATTATTATTATTATTATTATTATTATTATTATTATTATTATTATTATTATTATTATTATTATTATTATTATTATTATTATTATTATTATTATTATTATTATTATTATTATTATTATTATTATTATTATTATTATTATTATTATTATTATTATTATTATTATTATTATTATTATTATTATTATTATTATTATTATTATTATTATTATTATTATTATTATTATTATTATTATTATTATTATTATTATTATTATTATTATTATTATTATTATTATTATTATTATTATTATTATTATTATTATTATTATTATTATTATTATTATTATTATTATTATTATTATTATTATTATTATTATTATTATTATTATTATTATTATTATTATTATTATTATTATTATTATTATTATTATTATTATTATTATTATTATTATTATTATTATTATTATTATTATTATTATTATTATTATTATTATTATTATTATTATTATTATTATTATTATTATTATTATTATTATTATTATTATTATTATTATTATTATTATTATTATTATTATTATTATTATTATTATTATTATTATTATTATTATTATTATATATTATTATTATTATTATTATTATTATTATTATTATTATTATTATTATTATTATTATTATTATTATTATTATTATTATTATTATTATTATTATTATTATTATTATTATTATTATTATTATTATTATTATTATTATTATTATTATTATTATTATTATTATTATTATTATTATTATTATTATTATTATTATTATTATTATTATTATTATTATTATTATTATTATTATTATTATTATTATTATTATTATTATTATTATTATTATTATTATTATTATTATTATTATTATTATTATTATTATTATTATTATTATTATTATTATTATTATTATTATTATTATTATTATTATTATTATTATTATTATTATTATTATTATTATTATTATTATTATTATTATTATTATTATTATTATTATTATTATTATTATTATTATTATTATTATTATTATTATTATTATTATTATTATTATTATTATTATTATTATTATTATTATTATTATTATTATTATTATTATTATTATTATTATTATTATTATTATTATTATTATTATTATTATTATTATTATTATTATTATTATTATTATTATTATTATTATTATTATTATTATTATTATTATTATTATTATTATTATTATTATTATTATTATTATTATTATTATTATTATTATTATTATTATTATTATTATTATTATTATTATTATTATTATTATTATTATTATTATTATTATTATTATTATTATTATTATTATTATTATTATTATTATTATTATTATTATTATTATTATTATTATTATTATTATTATTATTATTATTATTATTATTATTATTATTATTATTATTATTATTATTATTATTATTATTATTATTATTATTATTATTATTATTATTATTATTATTATTATTATTATTATTATTATTATTATTATTATTATTATTATTATTATTATTATTATTATTATTATTATTATTATTATTATTATTATTATTATTATTATTATTATTATTATTATTATTATTATTATTATTATTATTATTATTATTATTATTATTATTATTATTATTATTATTATTATTATTATTTATTATTATTATTATTATTATTATTATTATTATTATTATTATTATTATTATTATTATTATTATTATTATTATTATTATTATTATTATTATTATTATTATTATTATTATTATTATTATTATTATTATTATTATTATTATTATTATTATTATTATTATTATTATTATTATTATTATTATTATTATTATTATTATTATTATTATTATTATTATTATTATTATTATTATTATTATTATTATTATTATTATTATTATTATTATTATTATTATTATTATTATTATTATTATTATTATTATTATTATTATTATTATTATTATTATTATTATTATTATTATTATTATTATTATTATTATTATTATTATTATTATTATTATTATTATTATTATTATTATTATTATTATTATTATTATTATTATTATTATTATTATTATTATTATTATTATTATTATTATTATTATTATTATTATTATTATTATTATTATTATTATTATTATTATTATTATTATTATTATTATTATTATTATTATTATTATTATTATTATTATTATTATTATTATTATTATTATTATTATTATTATTATTATTATTATTATTATTATTATTATTATTATTATTATTATTATTATTATTATTATTATTATTATTATTATTATTATTATTATTATTATTATTATTATTATTATTATTATTATTATTATTATTATTATTATTATTATTATTATTATTATTATTATTATTATTATTATTATTATTATTATTATTATTATTATTATTATTATTATTATTATTATTATTATTATTATTATTATTATTATTATTATTATTATTATTATTATTATTATTATTATTATTATTATTATTATTATTATTATTATTATTATTATTATTATTATTATTATTATTATTATTATTATTATTATTATTATTATTATTATTATTATTATTATTATTATTATTATTATTATTATTATTATTATTATTATTATTATTATTATTATTATTATTATTATTATTATTATTATTATTATTATTATTATTATTATTATTATTATTATTATTATTATTATTATTATTATTATTATTATTATTATTATTATTATTATTATTATTATTATTATTATTATTATTATTATTATTATTATTATTATTATTATTATTATTATTATTATTATTATTATTATTATTATTATTATTATTATTATTATTATTATTATTATTATTATTATTATTATTATTATTATTATTATTATTATTATTATTATTATTATTATTATTATTATTATTATTATTATTATTATTATTATTATTATTATTATTATTATTATTATTATTATTATTATTATTATTATTATTATTATTATTATTATTATTATTATTATTATTATTATATTATTATTATTATTATTATTATTATTATTATTATTATTATTATTATATTATTATTATTTATTAATTATTATTATTATTATTATTATTATTATTATTATTATTATTATTATTATTATTATTATTATTATTATTATTATTATTATTATTATTATTATAATTATTATTACAGTTGTTATTATTATTATTATTATTATTATTATTATTATTATTATTATTATTATTATTATTATTATTATTATTATTATTATTATTATTATTATTATTATTATTATTATTATTATTATTATTATTATTATTATTATTATTATTATTATTATTATTATTATTATTATTATTATTATTATTTATTATTATTATTATTATTATTATTATTATTATTATTATTATTATTATTATTATTATTATTATTATTATTATTATTATTATTATTATTATTATTATTATTATTATTATTATTATTATTATTATTATTATTATTATTATTATTATTATTATTATTATTATTTATTATTATTATTATTATTATTATTATTATTATTATTATTATTATTATTATTATTATTATTTATTATTATTATTATTATTATTATTATTATTATTATTATTATTATTATTATTATTATTTATTATTATTATTATTATTATTATTATTATTATTATTATTATTATTATTATTATTATTATTATTATTATTATTATTATTATTATTATTATTATTATTATTATTATTATTATTATTATTATTATTATTATTATTATTATTATTATTATTATTATTATTATTATTATTATTATTATTATTATTATTATTATTATTATTATTATTATTATTATTATTATTATTATTATTATTATTATTATTATTATTATTATTATTATTATTATTATTATTATTATTATTATTATTATTATTATTATTATTATTATTATTATTATTATTATTATTATTATTATTATTATTATTATTATTATTATTATTATTATTATTATTATTATTATTATTATTATTATTATTATTATTATTATTATTATTATTATTATTATTATTATTATTATTATTATTATTATTATTATTATTATTATTATTATTATTATTATTATTATTATTATTATTATTATTATTCCGCACATTTATTATTATTATTATTATTATTATTATTATTATTATTATTATTATTATTATTATTATTATTATTATTATTATTATTATTATTATTATTATTATTATTATTATTATTATTATTATTATTATTATTATTATTATTATTATTATTATTATTATTATTATTATTATTATTATTATTATTATTATTATTATTATTATTATTATTATTATTATTATTATTATTATTATTATTATTATTATTATTATTATTATTATTATTATTATTATTATTATTATTATTATTATTATTATTATTATTATTATTATTATTATTATTATTATTATTATTATTATTATTATTATTATTATTATTATTATTATTATTATTATTATTATTATTATTATTATTATTATTATTATTATTATTATTATTATTATTATTATTATTATTATTATTATTATTTATTATTATTATTATTATTATTATTATTATTATTATTATTATTATTATTATTATTATTATTATTATTATTATTATTATTATTATTATTATTATTATTATTATTATTATTATTATTATTATTATTATTATTATTATTATTATTATTATTATTATTATTATTATTATTATTTATTATTATTATTATTATTATTATTATTATTATTATTATTATTATTATTATTATTATTATTATTATTATTATTATTATTATTATTATTATTATTATTATTATTATTATTATTATTATTATTATTATTATTATTATTATTATTATTATTATTATTATTATTATTATTATTATTATTATTATTATTATTATTATTATTATTATTATTATTATTATTATTATTATTATTATTATTATATTATTATTATTATTATTATTATTATTATTATTATTATTATTATTATTATTATTATTATATTATTATTATTATTATTATTATTATTATTATTATTATTATTATTATTATTATTATTATTATTATTATTATTATTATTATTATTATTATTATTATTATTATTATTATTATTATTATTATTATTATTATTATTATTATTATTATTATTATTATTATTATTATTATTATTATTATTATTATTATTATTATTATTATTATTATTATTATTATTATTATTATTATTATTATTATTATTATTATTATTATTATTATTATTATTATTATTATTATTATTATTATTATTATTATTATTATTATTATTATTATTATTATTATTATTATTATTATTATTATTATTATTATTATTATTATTTATTATTATTATTATTATTATTATTATTATTATTATTATTATTATTATTATTATTATTATTATTATTATTATTATTATTATTATTATTATTATTATTATTATTATTATTATTATTATTATTATTATTATTATTATTATTATTATTATTATTATTATTATTATTATTATTATTATTATTATATTATATATTATTATTATTATTATTATTATTATTATTATTATTATTATTATTATTATTATTATTATTATTATTATTATTATTATTATTATTATTATTATTATTATTATTATTATTATTATTATTATTATTATTATTATTATTATTATTATTATTATTATTATTATTATTATTATTATTATTATTATTATTATTATTATTATTATTATTATTATTATTATTATTATTATTATTATTAT